>JAEQBH010002473.1:0-153203 GCA_016808115.1 Tetrastigma voinierianum | reverse complement strand
CTACGATATCTGTATATCGAAGGTATATAGTTAAAATTAGTGGGGCATATTGATTGATTCTTTCGCTTTGGTGGTTGGCTGTGATTGATTTCGAAATTGCATTGAATAGAACTGATTCGTTTGTGAGCATTTGTTAGTGGGAACGTGAAATAATAGTTCATGAAAATGTTATTTACAGATGATCAATGAACTCCATAAATTATTATATGTAACAAAGTATCATATTACATTTATATTGTTATCCAAATGAGTTCAGAAAGGTTCAGAATTATTAGTTGCATGAATTGTTTAATTTGGGCGGGAATGGTTGTATAGAACCACTAAGCATGAAAATGCTTACGTGTTATTTACGATGCCCGATGCAAAGTGATAGATAGTGATCGATAGCGGACCCAAGATCGAGGAGCGTCGAGTCATAAAGAAAGAAATCTCGGAGTATGCTCCGACATGTATCATTTCTATGTTCTTTTTGATATAGATATTTTGTATAAACAATTTAGACATCTTTGTGCATCTTTGTAAATCATTTTGAAAAAGGCTTGGATACTACATTGTAAATGGATTTTGTTAAAGTATAAATGTTTATGGAAGCACTTAGTTTAAACATCGCTTCATAAAGATATAATTTTGAGTGATTTAGTGGCATCCGGTTTTAGTTCCAGATCAGCTGTGGTTAGGTCGGGTAAGAACGTCACAAATTTATTGGTATCGAGCTGGGTTTGGGCGGTTCAAAATGATTTGAAATTGTTTATGACGTTTTGCAGGAAATTGTGTTTAACAATGCATTTCAGTATATCATGAGGATGACTTGACTCTGTGCGGATCTTCTTTGGTCTTAATAGGATAAGCATGGACGGTTCGGCTTCCACCCAGGGTCGAGGATGACCCGGGGACACAGTGGCCGATCTGCTAGTGTGGAAGGTGGGCAAGCATCCCTTGCCCCACCAATGAATGAACGGAACAAGTGGCGGAAGTACTTTGGGTATCCTCCAACAGCTAGTTCGAGGCATTTGCAAAAAGCGGGCAACGGTGTTTGCAATTGTTGGCGATCAGCCATTGAGAGAATAGCGAGGTACCATTTGTAGATTTTATGGGAAAGAAAGGATGGAGCCTTCATAGCGAGAGAAAATTGGCTCAGAGAACCGGCGAATGCTTGTGCAAATGCATTGCAATTGAAGAAGTTGGAATGTGCGACCTCGTTACTACAGGGATGAGGCTTATCGGTGGGGTGGGTTTAAAGTGATAGGATCGCACCATCGAGAGAGGTCACGTGGAGTTTCTTCTTGGATGAGTTCAAGAAGCATTATGTGGTGGCGTTTCTCGAGTGGCATAGAGCTGAGAGTTTCAATAATGCGGAAACGAGGCAGGATGAGTGTGGTGGATATCAAAAATTCACGGTTGACAGTATGCTCGAGATGCGTAGTGAGGAAGAAAAGTCATAGTAAGTTTGACGGCATGACCATATTCGAGCCCATGTCACGACATTTGCCATGGGGATTTCTCCAAAGTGTGACATGTGCATTGGATGGAAAGAGTAAAGAAAGAGGAAAAAAGAGAGAGGATAAAGAAATGGGGGGAAGGAAAAATCCGGGTCGAGTCCGGTACGCAACAGCAGCCAAAGGAAGAAATTAAAGGGGACGCGGGGTTCCAATCGGCCTATAGCACGAGGCTAGGTAGAATGCACCTCTACCAGCCCAGCACCATCGATTGCGAGTACACAGGTGCTTCCTAGAGGGCAGATTGCTCCCCATTGCCCCCATTGTAGGAGGAAATATAAAAGGAGAATGTTGGAGACTTACAGGTGCTTGTTTTACGATTTGTGGATCAAGACCTGGGTGAGTTGTGCAGGCCAGTTATTTGGCTGGTAGAGTGACTTTGATGTTACAAAGGCAATAAGTGTGACATCACGAGGTGTTCGAGGCCAAAGGACACAAACTTTGGAGTAAACGCGAGATGGTCGTACTCAATTTAGGCATATCTGATAGAAAGCGATGGAAGATGCAGGCGCTCCGGATGTGATGATCGATGCATTTTATATCTTTGATACAATTAGCCATGCATTGGTGATAGATCCGGGATCGGCTCATTCAACATATGTCTTACGACATACCCAACCCAGGTAAGTGCCCAGAAGTGAAGCGAGTATGACATCTTGGTGGCGAACTTGAGCTTGGCCGTAGTGTTATTGTGAGCAAAGTCTATGAGATTGTCCCATCAAAATACGAGTATGAATTTTGGGAGATTTGATTGGATTATCGCCGGGAGTTTGATGTGATGCAGGATGGGTAGGTTGTCCAGGCATCAATGATAGTCGATTGTAGAATGAAAGAGTATTAACCTTAAAGAACAGGAATGAAGATGAAGTAACCTTCATCGGTGAGAGGAGTCAAATCATCTATCTAATGTGATATCATACTTTATATAAACTAAATGATACGGAAAGGATGTAAACCTACTTGGCTTATGTGATTGATATGGTGAAGCGAGGCCTGAGTGTATACGATATCCACCTGCATTAGCGACTTTAGGATGTGTTTGGAAGAGTTACGAGTTGCCCCACAAAGGGAGATTGGTTGCTATTGACGTTGTACGGGTACCACTGCAGGCATCATTCACACCGTCTGGAATGGCTCATTTAGAACTAAAGGAATTTGATACGATTAGAACTACTAGAAAAGGGTTTATTAGACCAAGTGTATCACCATGGGGAGCTCCGTGCTTTTGTTAAAAAGAAAGATGGTGCGCTTCGACTATGTATTGATTCTGAATATTGAACAAGTTAACGATGGAATAAGTATCAGTTACCCAGGAATTGATGATTTGTTTGACCAATTAAAAATTGCAAATATACTAAAAATTGGCTTTGATCTGGTGACCTACATCAGTTGAGAATTAAAATGTCGATGACCATACTTGGCGTTTAGGACGCGATATGGACACTATGGTGCTTAATAATGCCGACTGGATTGACCAAATGCTCCGATGGCGATTCATGGACCCTAATGAATCGTGTTTTTCGGCCGTGTGGATCGATTTGTTGTAGTGTTCATAAGACGACATTCTTGTGTATTCAAAAAGATCGGGATAGTCACTGACACACACCTTGGGAAATAGTGTTAGAGACTTTGAAAGGCATTTGTATGCAAAAAAGCGAGCAAGTGTGAGTTTTGGAAGAATGAAGTGTCCTTTCTTGGGCATATAGTATGAAAGAGGAATCCAGGTGGTGAAGAAAATAGAAGTGGATTTGTTGAATGGAAGCCACTGAAATGTTCTGAAGTCGCATTAGTTTCACGGGACTAGCGAGGATACTCGAAGGTCGTTGAGGTTTTCTATGACATGGCTCCCGATGACGAGATTGCTCCAGAAAAATGTAAAGTATGAATGGAGTAGAAAAATGTCAAAGTTCGATAAGTTGAAAGCAGACTATGCGAGGCTCGGTTCTTACTCGATAGCCGGCGGTAGAGAATATGTGATTTTTAGTGATAGTAGCTAAATGGACTTGGATGATCCTAATGCAAGAGGGTAAAGTGGTAGCCTATATTAGAAGCAGTTGAAACGCATGAAAAAGGAACATACCCACGCATGATTTAAATTGGCGCGTGTATTTAAGCTGAATTGGAGACACTATTTGTATGGAAGAAGTGAGCAATCTACGCGATCATAAGTCTCAGTGGCTTTGCCTCACAGCGAAGCAATAACTTGTGACAACGGAGATGGATGGAGCCCGATAAAGATTATGGCTGCGTGATTGTTATCACCGGAGGCGATGTAGTGGCCGGCTTTGAGTAAGAAAGTCGTCGAGCGGCCGGCGTTAGATACCCATTGTCGTATGGCGATGAGTCGCGTAGTGGCGAGTTGATAAGCGAGGCCGGTTGTTGAATCCAGTGCTAGAGGCGAAAAGATGAGAAAATTGTTGCCACAATAAATCAAATTGAAATGGTAAAGAAAGCGGAGTTCGAGTGACGAAGACTGGTTTTACTGTTATCAGAAATAAAAAGGTTTTGTGCTGGAGTGCATGACGTTTGCATTTCGTTGGCTGACGATTCTCTTATGCTTTTTCATAGAACACGCTGCACGAGTCATGTGATTTAAAAATGTCATTAAGTGGTCAGGATGAAAAAGATCTGTGAATTGTAACGAGTGTTTGGTGTGTCAAAGTAAAAATGAGCATCCAGGTCCTTGGGGATTGACGCAGCCCAATATGGGCTTCCACGGTGGAAATGGGACGAATCACCATGGATTTTGTGGTTGGGTTACCATTGAGGGCATGATCGGTTGGGTCGTAGACGATTGACCAAAGTGAGCAACTGCGATGAAACGACTATTCCGCCGACAAGTTGTGAGAAGATGTATATCAAAAATAGTTCGGTTATGGATCTTGTGCGTCAGCTGTTTCGGACAGATCGAGGTTTACTTGAATTTTGGGGAGAAAATTGCCCAAGAGGCTTTGGGCACCGACTGAATTTCAATACGGTTCCACCCCGCAAGCGGATGGACAATGAGAGTGATCGGATTACGGAAGATATGTTAGGAGTTGGCGATCGACCTTGAGGGTGGAGGGTTGGGATCAACACATTGCTAGTTGGAATTTGTAATGCAACAACGATTTCAATCAGAAGTGTATTGGAATGGCGCCTTATGAGGCTTTATATGGGAGAAAATTGTAGAACACCATTGTGTTGGGCGGAATTGAGTGAAAGAAAGTGATTGGCCTTTGGAGCTTGTCTGAAATGAAGAAAAGTAGAAAATGATTAGAGAGATTGAGGTGGCCCGCGATGAATAGAAATCATATGCCGACATGAAAGAGGAATATTCACGATCATGAGATCGGCGAAAGGTGTTTTTAAATGTCGCCTTGGAAGAAGGTGATGAGATTTGGGAGGAAGGGCAAGTTGGGCCCTAGATTTATTGGCCTGAGTGATTGAGGAAAGTGGGACCGGTGGCATACAGTTGGCATTCTCCCGGACTTGGAAAGATCCGCTGATGTGTTTCACGTGTCCATGCTGGAGTACAGATCAAACAATCACATGTAAATACAGACAATTGTTTGAGACCAGTTGACGTATGAAGCCCGGTGGGTGCAGCTCAGTAGAGTGGAAGGAATTCACAGATAAGAGATTATTAAGATCAAGGTCATTTGTGGAGAACCTTAAATTTGAAAGCCACTTGGGAAAGTGAGAAACGATGGCCCGGCTTGATATCATAGCTATTTGACTAAGAGTAATTTAGGGGCATTTTATTGAGGGAGAGTTAATCTTCCCCAAAATGCCTAAAATTTTTATAATAAAATTGGCTATATATTCAGGGTATAATTAGGCCAACTTGGGTATTTTTCTGGAAAAGTGCACTATATTGATTAGATGATTGTTGAATCCAGAGAAGCAGGCCAGAAGTGAAAAATATAGAGAATTGCAAAATGGGGACCGAGGTCGATTATAAATAAGTTTATATGTCTAGAGTGATATTGGAGGAAATATAATGAGTAAAAGGAAAAAATCAAGGAAATGACATGGCATGTAGGAAGAGGGAGGAGAGCTTCCTCTTTCTTTTAAAAAAATACGATTAGAGTGATCCATAAGAAAAGAAAAATGGAAAGGAAAGTTAGAGAGGCTCCACCTTCTCTAGATTTTACGTGATGGAGATATCAGTCCGGCGAAACTGAAGAGAGTCCTTCCCTAGTAAACTAAGAGCTACAGAAGTAAGAGACTGGAGCAGGGACTTCGACAAACTCTATGAGGTAGGTCTTCTCTACTTGGTCTTCTTCTACAAGTTGTTGGGTAGTTATACGCGCTAAGGAAAGTTTGGTTCCTTGCATTTTAATATGAGTGCCACATTGTGGTAGTGCGCAGCTAACTGAACAGAGCTGATTTTGGGAGTCACGAAGTGAAGGATTTGGTAGTGTGTCCTTCTGGCTAAATTGTAGCCACATCCATTAACTTGATGTTGACTTTAAGATTTCTCAATTCGGACCACTGTGAGCCAAGTGTAGTCTTTTATTCTGAAACGATCAAATGGGTGCGGCGCTGGCCACCCAGGGTGTCGAAGTGAGTGTCAGTGAACGGTGGGCAGCGCGGTGGGCGGGTCGTCAAACAGGGTGTCGGTGAACGGTGGGCGGAGGTCATCGATAGGTCATCCCGATGAGCGGTAGCGTCAGCGGTGGGGCGGGGTCGATCGGCTCCATTAAATTCGTCAATGAGCGGTGGTCGTCCAACGATTGGGCGATGTGGGCAGAGGTAGATCAAGCAAGGGGTCGATCGTGAAACACGTTAGTCGTCTAACGGTGAAGGGTAAGTCGTCAAACGAAATTCGTCGGTGAGCGGTGGACAAAGAGATGCGTCGGTAGAAGTCGTCGGTGAATAGTGATGCCCAGCGGTAGCGGCTCGTCAAGGCGGCTGCGCTGACCTCCAGCGGAAGGTCATATCTCCTTCGTTTGAACTCCGATTTGGGTGTTCTGGACGGACTCTATCGGGCGGTAGGTCAAGAGGCCATTCCATGCTCCTGGGAGGATATTGTGAATGTCAGAACAGGTCTTTTCAATGGGAGGCTCTGTTCGCCGGTGCAGCTCGTCGGTTAAATTGACTCGTGTTGGGGTTTTACTCGCACCGCCTCCAACCGAAAGGTCATATCTCCTTCGTTTTGAACTCCGATTTGAGTGTTCTTGGACTCTATGGAAAGCCCATTGGTCAAGTACGATAATATTCCTGAAATTATAGAAGATGTTTGACTGAGAGGTGGTAGATAAAGGCTCGTCAGTTTCAGGGTCTGCTCGTCAGTTAGTTTGACTGTGTATGACCTCCAGCAGGAAGGTTCATAACTCATACAGTCGAACTCCGGTCGGGTGTTCTTTGACTCTATAGGCCATTTGGTCAGGGTCATCTCTCTCTTGTTTTTAAATTGGAACTCATCCAAAAAATCAATCTAAAACAACAAAACTACTGAATGCGTGAATAATGTGTTGCACAATGGTTTTGGAATAGGGACTGAAGAGGAGGAAAAGACAAACTGTGATTGAGATTCCAAGGATTGGAATCAAAGTGCAAAAAAGATTTTTAGGTTTGTTCCTTCAAATCCTATTCTCTTCGGTTTGAAATGTTTGTTCTCTGGAGCTCTTGTTCCTCCTTTCAAGTTTTTGCATGTTTTGTTCGAAAAGCATATTGAATTGGTTAATTGATTTGAGAAAATGATTGAAATGGTTGCATATAAAAAAATTGCAAGCGATTATTGAAAATAAACTATTTATACAAGCGTAAGCCTCTATATTTTGCTATAAAGTTTAGGCATACATAATAGAATGTTAGCCCCATTTATTTCGCATCAAGGATAGATTGAGTACTCTTAGAGGTCAAATAAAGCGATCTTGCTGAACTATTAATGTGTCACTTCCCGATGCAGCCCAGTAAGGACATTATCGATAGTATTCACCTGTTGTTATTTATAACATTCAATGACCAGCGGGACAATCTTGTGTTATAAAACCATGTGATCTGAGCCTGCATGACCCGTAGGAGACGCGTGCAGTGGCCTCACGTTACTCATATGAGACATAGGTTAAGATTCGTTGGAACTCCAGCCCGAATTGATTGGCATAACTGATTGGATTGGCATAAGCGAATTGATTTCGAATTTAATTGAATGAAGCCCAGGTGAATTGTGAGCATATTTTGAATTGATTTGAGATTGTGAAATGTGGTGCTGAAAATATGTTATGGATAGTCAATGAACTATAATTTATTGTATATATATAACAAAGTATATGTATTGTATTTATATTGATCATCCAAATGTGATTGAAGTTACAGCGGATTATTAAGTGCATGAATTGTTTTAGGCTGGAGCGAGGAATGGATTTGTATGAGACATAGCGCTAGAAATGCTTAGCGTATTATTTACCAGTGCCAGTGCAGTGATAGATAGTGATCGATGAGACCCAAGGTCGAGGCGTAGTCACCGAGAAATCTAGAGTGTCATCCGACATGTGCCACTCATTTCATGTGTTCTTTTGATATGGATATTTTGTATAAACAATTTGAATCTTGTACATCTATTTTGTAAATCATTTTAGAAAGGCTTGGATGCCTACATTGTAAGTAGTTTTTGTTAAATGTAAATGTTTATGGGGCTTTGACTTGCATGTCGCTTCACCAAAGATATAATTTTGAGTGATTTTGGTATGCGGACCCAGTTGGATCATTGCGGAGTTAGTCGGATGAGAAATCACCGCTGGCGTCGGTGTCAAGGGCCAAGGAACATTGGACAACGAAATAAAACGCCATTGACGAATATTCTAGAGGTCGAACTTTTTGATGTATGGGGAATTGACTTTATGGGTCCGTTTCCATCGTCCTACCATTTCAAAGTCTCACTTTTAGCGGTGATTAAAGTGTCAGTAGGTGGATGCGTCTGACCATTGCCATGATACCAAGTAATCTTTGCGCTTCATCAGGAGTAACATCTTTTTAAGGTTCGGGACTCCTTGAGCTGTGATCAGCGATGAAGGCTCCCATTTCTATAACAAGCTATTTGCATCACTCTTGGCCAAATATGGGGTGAAGCATTGGGTGACACTTGCATATCACCCAAAGCAAATAAATGACTAAGTATGGAAGATCAAAGAAAATCTGAAAAGACAATTTAAATGCTAAAGAAAAAATTTAGTAGTAAAGTGACAGTTTATCAAACATCATACTTAGCTTTTAAGACCTAATAGGCATGTCCTCGTATGAATCATCTATAAGTAAACTTCTGTATTTGGAACATAAGCATACTAGCGATAGAATTGCTGAAGCATAGTTGAGATGGTAGGAAAAGGGGTGTGGGTTCTGAGATAAATTTGGATGAACTTAGACGAATGCTTATAGCGATTGAAGTCTATAAGGAAGACCAGGCGTGGCCTTGACAAGCACCTACTTCATAATGAGCTAAAACCGGGACAACAAGTATTCTTATTCAGTTCACATTGAGAATTTGTTCAGGAGAAGCTGGGGATGAGATAGATGCGGACCATTTAGCTGATCACTCGAAGTCCTTCCCTCTCTTTGATGATGTCAGGCTAATGCACCAGAGCAATCGATTCAGTTGGAATGGGCAGCGGTGAATTTATAAGGTACAGGCCAATTTGAAGCATAATTCCACCACCAGGGGTTTAGAAGTAGAGCATAAGAAATGAGTGGGATTACAGTACCTTGGTCGTGATTGTACGTGGTTGGGCGCGGTGTTGGACAACCGTCGAGCTCTTGACAATAAACAGCGCTTCTTGGGAGGCGGCCGACCTTTAGTACGTGGTCTTCCGTTTCTGATTTTAGGTTTGCTAGGATTTGCTGCTTGTTTAATTTTATTACATTTAATATTTACGGAGTTTGAGTTAGAAGTTCTTATGTGAAGGAGATATAGCACGAGAAGCCTTGTGCAAGCTTTAGGAGTGCTGGATCTAATCACGAGGAGTTTTTCTATCGCAAAAATTTTACTGTGAGAAATTTCCTGAATTGGTCGCAGGAACATCGCGACGGTTGGTGAGTTGTGGCGTTAATGGCATAAGTGCGTGCGGGCGTTAGTCACGCTAATAACGTTCTGATGTTGGCGTCATCTCGCCTTGTCGCAGTTGGCCTTCGCGTCGTGATGTTAAAACCACCTCGGAGCGTTGACGGTCGGCCCGAACATTCTGCGGCGTTGAATCTTAAACTTGAGAGGCGTTTGACGTTGACCAAACGGATCCACGGCGCGCCACCGTTTTCGACGAAACTATTCCGGTTATCGCGAACCGAACCTCAAAATTGCGCCGTTAACGCGGGGTTTAAGCGGTTCGATCCACCGCACGGCGCTCCCAATTATCGTCCTTAGCACCCTCCTTAGCCCTAAGACCAAATCCCAGCTCCCGTCACTAGTGTTCCTTTGTCGTGGAGACCCTTCCTAGTTTTGGCTCCGTTCAAGTTTGGTTCCACTACACTCCCCATTTATAGGTATGTTTAATCTCAGTAGATCTTAGGTTGGTTGGGGTTGAGCCTGTTCTTTGTAGTCAGCTCTACCCTTTGTGCCACGTGTTTGTTAATTGGCCTAAGTGGGTTTTGGGTGCTTCCAGTGTTCTTGTTGTTTGGTTGCAATCCCACTAGAGGTGTGGTCGCTTACTAGCGTCCTTTCACCTTTATATTTCACCTGTATCATGTTATGAGCCCTTACCTAATGTAAATGAAAAGAGAGAAAAATGGTACAGTAGGTGAGCAGTGAAGAGACAGCCTCGGGCCTATGATGCGCCCCAAAATACCCTAGAATTTTATAATAATTTTATTATATATTAGGATATAGATTGAGATCTCAAACTTAGGTTTTAAAAGTGATAGTGATAAATTAGCAAAAATATAAATTGAAAGTGTGAGCATATGATTGAATATTATATGCTAAATTAAGAAAGTGATTTAACCTGGAAATAAGCCCAGTGAAAAGAGGCAAAAGTAAAATTATGATAGGACCTAAAGGTCAAGTATTAAGCAAATGCTAATGTAAATAAGTAATGTAATGATAAGAAAAGTGAAATAAAAAGTTAGAATGCCAAAGATGGAAAATGGGATTAAATGGGTTAAAGGCCAAACAAGGCCTTATGGAATTAAAGAATTGAAGAAAAAAAAAAAGAGAAAATGAGAAAGGAGAATAAGGTGGAAGGCCAAACATGGCCTTACATAAGATAGGATTTTAAAAACCAAAGTGGTCTTGCAGAGACTCATTTTATGAGCAAACCCGTTTTAAGAGAAGGGAGGAGAAAGGGGGAGAAAGGCTAGGGTTTTTAAGAAGAATGTTTTTGGTTGGGTTTACTTCCCATTTCTCTGCCTAAAGGATCAGCAGCAAGAGGAGATTTGGAGAGATAAGGTAGAAAAATCAAACCTAACTTCATCTTTTATGATATTGATTTTTGAGGGGAAAAAGCCACAACTTAAGAAAGGTTTCATTAGTTCTAACTCCACCTTTGGGAATTTGTTTTAGAATTTGATTCATGGTGATTTTGATATAGGATGAGTGAGAGTTGTGAAAGAAAAATAGAGTGAAAATGCAAAACCAACATTTACGGGTCCAAAAATCGTGTTGTTAGGTACGAAAAGTAATGCGGTACCCGTGATCTTTGATGGGCAAGTGTGCAGGTACCGATCAAGCTGATGCGAGTGCCCATTAACGTGAGGGCGGTATCAGTACCCACTTGCTTCAGATGCTCTGTTTTGCATATTTTGCAGATTAAGCTTTGTGTTGTATACGATTGTTTAGGGACCCTGAAACGATTAATAGGGGTTGAATAAAGGCGTGAGACTAAGTGAAAGCATTACCATACCTCTTCACCTCGTGAAGTATCATTAATGATTATTTGTTTAACCATAGGTACAAGAATTTGTATTTGACTAGGTCACGGGTGAAGACTGTACTTTTGACTTGGGGGTGATGTCGAAAGAAAGGAATTGATAATTTGGTTTGTTCTCTATTTGTTCCTTTATTCTCTCTGTGCATTTCTTTGTTTCCTGTTGTTCTTAGTTTGTACTATGTTCTCTGTTCTCTGTCAGTTGTTTCTTTGTGACTCAATTTCCATTTCAAGTTTTATTTGTGAAATATACATATATATCGATTTGAATCATTAGTATTCGAAATGTTTGTCAAATATCTGCATGTGTGCGTGTATTTGAACCATAAGTGAATTTTACTACATGAAAGTAAATTGATTTGAAACAGCATTGATGAATGACCCGGCGTAATGGGATTTACCAAGGCGAATTCATCGTAGGAAGTAACGTATTTGTACCTGTGAAATCCACATTGCTCTTGAATGACAAGCGGACGGATTCGCAAAGCGAATACATTAGTGATATCGACTTCCTCTTCCTCGTGAGGATGGTAATATTGAATATGAAATCACATTACTCTTGAATGACAAGCAGGCCCGAGTTCACCAGCGAATCATGCGTGAGATATTGACTACATAGCCATATGTGAAATCTCGTAGCGAAAAATGATATTAAAGTGTATTTGTAAATATCACACTACATTACCACGAGACAGCCTTATAAAGGCTTATTTTGACCAAATACTTGATTTGTATTAGTTGAATGGAATGACATAGAACCACGAGCATAAAAATGTTTAGCGTATTGTTTTTATCAATGCCGCAGTGCAAGTGATAGACGGTGAGCGGACTGAGGTGAAGGCTCCAGGGTGAAGCTACTGAGTTCCGCGGGTATGCTCGTCACACATGCATCCTCACTATATTTTTTGTAAAGCGGTGTTTGGCTGCAAAGGAGTTTAACTTTGAAATTATTTTTGTACTATAGTTGAACTCGATTTTGGAGATGTTACTGTTGTAAGCGACATAAAATGCCACCTTTGGTTAAATGCATATTTGTAAGTGCATTGAATTTGTAGCTATTTATGGGCTTGCCCAATGAGTGCTTCCATAAAGAGTTACAAGAAAGCAATTTGCTTCTCTAAAAATGAAATGTAATTGTTAAATGGATTTGATTAATGGCTTCGGCCCGACGTCCCCGGGTTTCAGTTTGGATCCGCCAACCAAGTCGGGCGGGCTCGGGGGTCATTACATATGATCACAGTAAGTTCGTCAATGAGAGAGCGGCCGAGAAGTTTGGCCTCATCTTTGCCAATCGGCTCATGTTAAGGAGAAGGGATTTCCGGCATCAGGTGATTTTCGGGAAGACCATTGCGGAAGGGTTGGACTGCATTGTGCCCAGCCCTCGCGACCCATTTCTACAATGGTTGTGCGGGATTCTATGCCAATCCTGGTGGCCCGTGTGCTTTCGAAGGTCGAGTCCAGGTGGGTGTTGGTAGACTTCAGTCAAGGGAATTCTGTCAGCCACTATTACAACCTAGGCTGGTTAACTCAGGAGCCTTTGTTAAAGCTCACTTTACCTGACTATCTGGAAGGCCTTGATTTGCTCACAAATGGGCAAGGTGAGTGGAAGTCTGAACATGCGAGACCCTGTGCACATAAGGCCAAACATTTGGCGTGTACCTAAGGTGTTGGCACCATTTATCACCTCGTCTCATCAGGGCCAATGACGTTTCAGTGACGTGAAGCGAGGCATTGCTCAATTTTTCCATCATCCAGGACATCCCGTTTGATGTCGGTCAGGTTATAGAGGATGCCATCCTCTATAATCGGGACGCTAAAATGAACCTCGGGCACCCCTTTCTCATCTATGGCGCACGTGCGAAGCCTTGAGAATGCCAGTATAGATGAGGCACTGGATCCATCCCATCAAGGCCATCGTAGTGAAAAAAGATAAGTCGGGTGTCCCTCGATCCAACACGGTTTATGACTCGGGTCATGAACCTTCGGATGAGGAGGAGTTGACGGCATACTAGATCTTGTTTGGTATGCGTGAGAAGACCCTGGGTGAGGCCGACCCCCAACCCACCTCCCATCTACCCCACCCATCCACTTCCCATCCACCCCTTCCTTTACCTCCCGTTGAGTCGGCTGTCACCAGTCCTTCACCTACCCTCGAGGACTGGGTTTAGGACCTCACTACTTGGCTTGATGCATTATGGGATGAGACTTAGGATCATCGGGTCACCATGAGCTAGGATATGGATGCCTTACGAGCTGATATACGCATAGTACTCCATAACCAGCAGGTCATCCAGCAGCAGCTCGCCTAGTTGCTTTCCTTACATGTACCACCACCACCACCGCCACCGTAGTGATCCCGGGATCGACAGGGGAGTTCCCTTATCTCTTTCTTTTTGTACATGCCAATGAGGACATTGTCCATTTTTGTTTGGGGGCGGGCTAGCGTGGTGTCGAGTTAAAATAATTGCTTTATTGTTTAATTTATGTTTATGTTTATGTTATAGTGGGTTGTTTCATATGTTGCTTTACATCTATGTTCGTGTTAGATATATGTTTAGGTTAGGTTGCTGGTAAATGCGTTCACTTTTTCGTCTAGGTTTGTGGGTAGGATGTTTTAGTGTAATTTTTGTTTGGGTTTGTGTTAAGTAGTATGTGCGTGTTGCCATGTTTAAATCAGGATCTTTTTACCTCCAAAACTTTCCAGAAACACACAGTACAAGTAACAAGAAAGGATCCTTAGGGATCATTAGATAACAAAAATTACATGCTTGGATGAGTAGGAATGACATAGTGAGTCTGCAGTGATCAAAGTGGTTCAGGTGAGTGCACACACACTCCCGCCAGTGATCTCGAGGTATCTAGGTTTGGGACCCGGCTCACTAACGTTCAAGCAGGCACTTAGGGCGTTTCATCTCAGTGATGGGACAATACCCAGTAGAAAGAGGATTGCCATTGAGTAAATAAAAATAAAAAATAATTAAAAAAACAAAACCAAAGAAAAAGAAAAAAGAAAGTGTGAATAGAATAAGAAGGACCATCTAATCGAATCTTTAGGCGCAGTCAGAGGGGCACAAAGCCTAATACTGAGCCAAATAGTGAGAGCCGTGACTTCTTTCCATGGAATGAAGGATACCGAAGTTTCCATAACCTAGAAATTTGTTGGGTTTGGTTAGTGTTCGAATTGAATTTCGATTGAATGTGGTGCCCTTAACCAACTGGTGAGGAAGTCACCAGTGGTCCCACTACAGGAACCTCAAGCTGAAGGAAACTACGGGCACTAGGAGTTCTTTCATGGGTAGGTAGGTTAGTATGCAAACAAATGGTGCGTTCTTATCCTTACCGTAGTTAGACTCACCTGATAGGAAAGTTAGATTCAAGTTTAGGGAACTTTTGGAACCGGAGTTATATACTAGAGATCATGCATCAAGGCACATAGACTTCCTGGGAAGGCCATCAAAGGCCCCAGGGAGTGAGTCACTTGTGACCAAGCGAGTATTCATTTGAATTCTTTGAAGTCAGACAACCTTAAGGATCTTTGAAATTAGAAACAAAGGGGTCCAGATTTGTGAGTTGGTTCATTTTGATATTTCATCTTGGCAACATGTGCATCACCCTCATATCGTTAAGTCTGGACATTATTTCCGGTATGTTTGGTTCGAGTCTGTTGTTTCTTGGCAGAGGACAAGCGAAGCTAAGTTTGGGGGTGTGATGAGTGCCCAAAAACACTCATTACAAACTCGAGGATTTAAGCGAGATTGGATGCCTGCATATATATATGGCCGTGTTTTGATTGCACTATAATGTTTAGTTTTATTTGGTTTGTAAGAGGAAACACGGGAAAATGCTGAAAGGGAGCCTTACAGAGGCACGGAGAAAGGTGGTCTGGACGGCCAATAGTGTGGCGGTTCATCGCGAGTCTGGCGTCGCAACATTGCGGCGTTGCGGGAAAGTCTCAACAAAACCTTATCTCTTGGAGAGGCTATAAAGGAGCGTGAATCCGTGAAGGGTTCGAATCGATTTGTAGAATTAGGGTTTGAGGGGTGGAGCTTAGACAGAGAGAAAGACTGAAGACTAGAAGGCCTTTGGGAGAAGACTTAGAAGAACCTAGGAGATCATCATTTCCTCCTATACTTAAAGTTTTATCTATTCAACCACAGGAGATCATTCATCATTTCTCTTATCTTTAAAGTTTTATCTATTCCTATTACCATATCTTGCTTTTTATTTGTATTGTTAGAGACAAAACATAATGAGGTTCTGTTCCCACGTGATTTAGGGTGTTGGTAGAGTTTTGGACATGAATACTACGTTAAAGCTTAGCCTTTTTATAATTCCATTATCTTTTATATACTTGTCTTACCATTAACTCATGCTTGGACGAAATCATATTAATTTCTGATCAATCTTAATATGTGAGTGGTTCTTAGTGAGATATGATAAGTGAATGAAGAATTAGATGGTTAAGTTAACCCTAAGTAAACTTGGTAATATGAGTTATCAATGATTTAGGAGGCTTAGGAGTTCTTGCCTCTATGCCTTTAATGCTTTGGGGTTGGTAAGGAGCAAGAAACCTAGTGATAGAGGAAGGTCAGATGACCTTGAAAGGCTTTGATTACATTAGAGAAGAGCCGCTTTGGAAAACACTATATTAGATAATGGAATGGAATTGCAACATTACATGGTAGAGTTATTAATAACAAACTTTCCTAAATACTTTGCATCTTTAATCGCTTATCTAAAGCTGACAATCCTTTAGTAATAGTTTAATTAGTTTTTAAGTCTGCCTAGCCATCACGATTGCTAGTTTGAATATTAGAGGAGTATTATAATTTTGGTACTTAGCATACTACGATTAAGGTGCTCCCTATGGATCAATATCCGTACTTAGGTACACTTTACTACTTGACAAGCGTATACTTGTGTGAATGACATAGCACTTCTATTTGCGTAATGCGCAAAAAACTTGTCCACAGCAAACGCCTATCGATTAACACATCCCCATAAGAATTGGATAATGTCAAGATATACCTTTTTGACATCCCAATGAGTAGAGTAGGTGAGATCTTTTATTTCTTCACTTTGAGAAAAGGCTTTATAACATTTAGATATTTTGCCTTATAGCTCTTGCCCAGCTACGAGATTAAATAATGCATGTGTTTTTGCTGTCTTTAAGAACAAGCTAAGATTTAAAGTTGTTAAATTTGATGCAAGAAGATCATAGTGATCCAAGTCAATTTAGTTTTTACAACCACAATTTCTTATTTTATAGAGATGCATGTCACCATATGCATTGCTTGTTGCTTGTTTCCAATCATTGGAACAATATGAATGAAAATAGTGATACCATGTATTCCTTACATTTCCAAATGCGTTGAACAGTATGAATGGAAACAGAAAATAATGATGCCACCATGTTGTTAACCCCCTCCCCCATAATTTAATCAATACTTTTCAATAAGAGCACATCATATATAGCTCTACGTTCACTATTGCTCAAAACTTTTAGCTTCGTAGTTTGGTTTCTTGCTTCTGATAGTTCTTCTGTTTAAAAAAAAAATGAAAAAGAAATTATCAAGCATTTGAGGTTATACTTTAGCAAACAAGAAAAAGATAATTCACTCTTTCATTTCAGAACAAGGATATATATGAAGAAGCATTCCAAGCTAGCGAAGACAGAAACACCTTGCGTGCCACAAAAAACTAAAAACACGGCATCACGTGGTTGTCTGTGTCTTTTTCTTTGCCTCATGACAAGACTATACATTGAATAAGTTCACAAGAGATTGACTTAAAAATTGGATTATTAAGATTGTTTTAAAACTTGACATCGCGTGGCTTTCCTTGTAAAAACTCTTTCTTTCTTATTCTTTTGTTTATCGAGATATGAGATGTATGTACTGGAATTTATTCCACGGGTTGTGGGTGGAGTATTGGCTTAAAATTGGAGTATTAAGACACCGATGTAAAGAATAATTCTAAATGTAGAATGTACTATTAAGCACATTTTGACTTTTTAGTTATTTAAATTCATGCAAGAAGCTTCAAGTTATAATTACTCCAACATAATGACATATAAATGGAGTACAATTCTAATATAGAATAGAATGGCTTATTTTCTGGGATCTTCCATGAGTTGTAGTGTAATTCTAATATAGGAAGCATAGGAGTACAAGCAATCTGGAAAATTTTAGTACAATAATCCACAACAGATAAGTCTGGTAGCAATCTGGAGAAATATTAAAGGCAACATTATAAGAATAATGAAGCGTTCTAGTATTCAAGTTTGTGTCATGATGCAATCCTTCCTTTGGATGTCCGATATCATCTTCTTCTACACATGGCTCCAAATTTAAGTCTAGAACAAAACTACTAGCATCAACATTAAGATCTGACAAATTAAAATGAACTTCCTCTTGTTGCATATTAGTATGATCACTAAATAAATCTGTAAAGATATTTACATTTAAATCTAACATATCAACTATAGGCCTTTGAGGAGTTTCCTTGTGCTCCATATCAAGTGTAGTGAGTAATTTAAACCTCATGAAATTCTTCTGGTTTTATGCTAACTATTAAAAAAATTTAGTAGAGGAAATTAAAATTTAAAAGTATTGTCTTCATATCTAAACTAAAATTTTTGTTTTGCCAAATTTTCACGTGAAACAAAGAGACAAGGCCCCTGAATTTTGTTTTGAAGAGAGAGCAATTGATAAAATTAAATTAAGAGTATTGATTAAATAGGGCTCATTAATCCATATCACCTTAATTATACTCTGTTAATAGGAGTAATACTAAAGATTCATTTTAGTTTTCCCTTACAACTAACACATAACTAATGATTTCTTAATACTTATTGTAAACCTTTAAATACCTTGGAGTTAATGTGAATGGAGAGGTAGTGTATAATAGCAATGCAAAAATATAATTATAGAGAAGTTTATATAACTCTCTATTTATTATCATATATATATATATATATATATATATATATATATATATATATATATATATATATATATATATATATATATATATATATATATATATATTATGTATTGTTGACAAAGATAATGGAAAAGAAAAAAAAATTTATAGGGAGAGAGAGAGAGTGGGGGATATAGAGATAGAGAGATGAATGAATTATAGAATGCATTTCAAATGAGCAAGATAGGCCTTTTATAGGCTCCATATACAAGGCTTCCATCACTCATCATTAAGATGAGTTAATGGAGGTTCATGAACCTTAATGAAAGGTTCTTCACTTAATGAAAAGATTCATAACTCATGTTGATAAAGATGAGTCCATTCCAGCATTTACAATAATGCATTTTGAAATCATTTCATTTCTATATTACGTTGTAAGAATATCTTACCTATAAAGGATTTGAATATGGATCTTCTATACTCCCTTTCCATTCTTTTACATGAAGTAATGCCTCACTAGCAAATTACTAGTAATATTTATCATAGGGGTCTAAGAACATAGTAGAGTTACTATTTGTTTTTGTGAGTATATTTTGAAAACTTTGGCTTGATGTAGGCGCTAGGCTTTCATTGGATTTCCATTGAAGCTTTTTGGACTAAGCTTAAGTAGGAATATAGCGTAGGCGTGATGCGGGAGCTTCTACAAGACTACAACCTTCATTGGGGTCGATCGTAATTATGGAAAATTCATATTCGAGGACTATATGAAACCTTGGAGACACGAATATGTTTTCGTCAGATTTTGAGTCCTTTATTACTATTTTCATTTGAAGTTATTTTATTTTAGAAATTTGTTCTCCAAGTTAAACTACTAATTTGTAGCGCCCCAAAGCAGGGGTGGGTTGACTACCCCGTCAGCCCGGAATGCGTGAATCATGGGGTTGCCCCGGCCGCCAGAAAATCAGGCGAGGAAGTCTCACTTTGTCACGAGAAATACCACTTGATTCTGAAACACTGCATATCTTTTGTCCCAAACAATCCAATATATGCAATATATATCCCAACATGAGTAAAAATGCCTCTTGGGCTCATAAACCAATACTCATAAATCGACACTCATAACTATTCTTCATTATCTCCCAATAATTAAATAGTTGGTGCACTTTATTTTATACAAACATATATTAAAATCTACAATTCTAATATATTATGTCCAAAAAACCAATCAAACCTGGCAAGCTTCTTCACAATAAATCTCTAGAACCAGTAGTCTCCTTGCAGCTCACATGCACGTAAGGGGGATCCCACGGCGGGGTGAAGTAAAGCTGATGGAGAGAGAATGCTTCAAATTAATTTAACTCACCACCCCAAGTGCGGTGCAATGTTCCAAAGTAAACACATTCAAGCAAATGCATGATCCTACTTGAATGCTGCACGGCTAACGGATCCAGAGTCCTCAGGCTCTCTCACACTAACCTCACGGCCTCGTGTGAGGAATATTAGTTTTATTAGTGGACAACCCTCCGATGTATATATATCAATTGGGCCGCTCCGACGATTGATATATATTTGTTGTGGACTACCCTCGGAAGTGAATATATATCAAACGTGACCACTGACGGTTGATATTATTTATTTGGACTACCCTCCGATATTTTATATTTAAGGCACTACCCTCAGACGACATTTTTCTCTGAACTCATCTCATGCACTCTCCTATAATCTAGGATGTTACAGTGTATGGAATGTGTGTGCAGTTCCCGATCTGATCCCCAATCACAGTACAAATATATAAACATGAATATATTCTCATAATATCAATCACTGAAGTAATATCATGTAATTAGTATTTCAAAGCATCAAAATTAGCTCACTTGGGCTAATAATTCATACATAGTAATTTAATTTAAATCCTTTCGACCAGCACGTATTTTCACAAAACCATATGTTTTTTTGAAACACTATTAGGGAATAGTGAGCCACCTGATTACTGACTAGGGAAAATCCTAAAACAATAGGTTCATAGTGAACCATGATCATGACCATTCATAGGCCCAATACATACCAAAACAAGCATCTAATACTGATAGATAAAATGCACTCAAAACAGCCTAGGCATCGGAGTGGAGCGTCATGGGATAAGGCGCCTGTAAAGTTCTATTTCAGTTGGGGTCTGCTGGGACAGACTGATGACATAGAACAGTCAAGACTTAAACCAAGCAGAATGGGGTGACAAGTAGGGAGAAAATCGCCCTCAAGGAGTTTGAAGAAACTCCGTCCGGAAGTCACGCGCGCACTCCCGCGTGAACATTCTCCTTCTTGTCGAAGCGCTAGCGGTCGGATCGTGTGCAAATCTAGAGAGAAGTTCCCTCTCTCTCTAAAACTCTCAAAGCGGCACCTTTGGATCTAAAATGGTTTTCACGTTTTTGTTTGGCTTTATGAGGAGAAGATGCACTATACACTAATTTGGCGTAGTGACCAGATAAATCTTATAGTATTCATTTATGTCCTCTTTACGGTTGGATATTCATTTTCTCATTATCCATTTTCATCATTTCTCTACTCATACCACTTATGGTACATGGTACTGTTATATATGAGCTTTCGTCGTATCGAAAAATAGATCGACACCGAAACGATGCCTCGAAGCGTGTGGAGCTCGACTATCTCCCGGAGAATTAAATTTACATGTCTTGAGCTAGATTTCAGAGGCGGTTGACGGAGTGCAATCCATTTAGATCATACGAGATCTAAGAAAATTAATCACGGTTTTAACATTACAATTTTATGTATTGAAATTACGATTTTGCCCTTATTCAAAATTGGAATTTCTGGGTCTTACATTCTCCCCTCCTTAAAAGGAATTTACGTCCGAAATTCGGACAATACAATCTTGCACATACATATGCAGCAGCGCTCTATGCGTATAAACTGGTCATTTAAATCTTAAGAAACTCAGCTCGCGCGCCGTCCCACAAGCAAGAAGGGATAGGTAGCGCGTGTCCTCGGCTCCAGCGTTGACTCCTCCACTCCCACGGTGCATGTGCCTCTCATTAGCCTCGCGGTCTTGCGTCGGAACTTGATCCTGACTGCCTCCAACGATGTACCGCGGTCCCTCCTCGAAGGTCCCATCGTGTCGACTCAATGCAATCCGATCCACATGTTTGGATGGAGTATATATATCAGGAGCATGGGGAGAGTCAGGAAGCACCTGGTGGACCTGACATCTTTGAAAATGATGCTTATTGCTTGAGTCATGTGGCGGTGTCTGCTCTCCTGGAGTGCTTCGAAGGTCCAGTGAATCTCGTGATGGCTTCTCGCCTTCTTAGGAACGACCACTCTCTTAGGAATCACCTTCAAGGCGTGGTCACCAACGCCGGGCCGCCAGGGTCGGCGTCGCACACATATCCTCTTCTTGGAAATACGGCCCGTGAGGAAAACATTGTCATGTAAGGCTCACCTTCTCGGAGATGTCTCTAATCGAGATCGGGACCCGATTGATGGAGTTCTCCACACAGGTCGAGCCTGTGGTGATACATGGCCTCCTTTGTGTCCATATGGTGTCATTCGTAGACTACTTTGATAACTGTGTTGTAAATAGATTCCAGCTGAAGGCTTGATTCCAAATCCTCCACCCTTATGATTAGGGCCGATATTGCTTCATGGCGTGTCTCTCTAACATGCAGCCTTAATCCGTACCCAACCGTATCCCTACACAACCCTACGCTTGAATTATTATGCAATGACCTCTCCAAGGTGCAATCACTAACAATCAATGGGCCAGTCAACTTTAGTCAGCCATCATGAATGACATCCATATACAGAACCTTTGCCATTTCAACCTTGATACAATTTCAAAAGTACATCTAACCTTGAGTCACCCCGAAGCTCCTACTTAATTCTCGGTTTGCGTGATAACCGTAATAAAATTGTGTTTCATCTCGATTACATAACTCTTGGCTTACACTTGAGCCTCTTGCAACTCCTGATCCAATGTAGTCTTGGTGAGACAGAATCAAAAGCAACTCAACCCATACTCACAAGTAAGTGAATAAGCCAAAAATCACAGTACCACCCCGACTCGTAGCGATATTGCATTACACCTGAAGGCCTTGATAATGTCATCTTTGTGGCACCCGATCCGGGGTCCACGCCAGAGCGGGAATCTCAGGAATCTACTTACTCATAATCCCGACCTATCGGGTCGACTCTCACACTACACCTAGGGAAGAACATCTATACTTGGCTTCTCTGAGGCCTTGAGACTTTCTAAACGAATCCAGTCGATCATCGGTACGACAACCGACCTAGGTCTCAGTGCGACAACCCGGATGATTTGTCAACTCATCCGTATCAGCGACATCAACAACCAATATATCACACCTTTAAGACTAAACTCAGCTACTGGTAACCTGATGCATCCTTGACCCGATACTCACATTTGGGAGTAGATCAAAATGTCATCCACGAAGACCGACAAGCTGATCTGGGTAAGGTTGGGAACACCTGTTCATGAGGTCCATGAATATTCTGTTGGCGCATTCATCGATCAAAAAGACATCCGCAGTAAACTTTCGAGTGCCCGATAGCGGCGTCCTAAAAGCGTATCTTAGGGATATACTGTCTCCTAACTCGGTGATGGTAACCGGTCACGAAGGTCTACTCTTTGGAAGTAGACTGGCGCTCTCTCAACTAATCAAACAAATACGTCAATCTCGGTAACAATTATCGATCATGATCGTAGCCTTATCATTGCACGTAGTCAATGCACGGTCGAAGGTCTTGCCCCTCTTCTTTGCAACTAGAGAAGCCCAGGGCGCCCCATGGTGATACTCAGGTCTATCAAACCTCTTGTCAGTAGCTCCTTTAAGCTGGACTGCGAGTTCCTTTTAACTACTTAGGGGGTGCCATCGTAGAAGTCCATATAGAGATGGGAGTAGTACCGGGGGTGTAACTCGTCACTAAAGTCTTACCCTGCGTGGGTAGTCGGGTAAGCTCATACGGAAAGAAACATCCACATACTCGCATGCCACTCGCGGTAGATCTAAGTCTGGTCTCACCTGGGTCTCTCAGGGTGAGACTACTTAACACCATAGCTGTCACGACACTTTGGACACAAGTATACTTTATCTGGGGCAAATATCATATTTGTCCCTGACCTTACCATCTAGTCTCAGATCTGGCGTATGGCGATGACTCCTCCTCGCTCTGAAGTAGATACTTGATCATGGCCGTCGACCAGTCCGTGCCAGGGTGACATGCGAACTCTGACATGTCCATGATCCTGGGATCCATTGTGGTAGAGTCTACAGTCTCTTCGCAGCCTTGACTTCTCATTCTTATTCTACGCCCCCAATTCCTAGGGGAGAACTCACGATACAACGGCTCCTCCTAAGGTCTCTAGAGGTCTTGCGTCCATTTCCACCACTGTTCAGGACTCATTCTCTAAGCTGACACTTATATAGTCTAATCTGGTCGTAGGAAGGTAGTCTCTGGCCTCCCCAACTTTCGTTCTTGCGCAGACGATGGTCTATATATGGGATCTCTTCCCCCTATGAATGTGGAGGTGATCACGTCTAAAGCCTGCAGGTTACTAGGGATCTCACATCACTGCTATACCAGCACGTGCGATAGCCATTCTTTATCTATCACCTACTGACCTCGGCAAAGTGCGATCAAACACTTTGGGATTGCTGACCCGATTACCACGATGGGCGCCCTGCGTCCTCGCCCTGCTAATATCTACTTATGTCAAGATACTTAACATTCATGAAATTTTCATTTCAGTCTAACTAGCAATGCACATGCCAATTACTAGTAGACTTGACAACCATGAACCGACCCGTTCATTTCCTAAGTGGTGCTAAATTCCAGCCACTTAATTAAGTTTATTTCAATAAATTCTACTTGGCTCTTGTGGAACATTATCAGATCCTGAATTAAGTGTCATAACCTTAGTATTCACAGATTTTTCTATACGCATCACACTATGCGTACCTCTTTCTGCAACTGATGATCGCAGTTTAAACGGTAGTTCAAATCCAATAATTATCTAAGGCATAACCACGACCTCGAGGCACTAATCATACACATAGCTCGGTGTATATCTGATGAATTTTGCATTTAAATATTTGTTTTCCAACAAATTTTATTTTTCAAAAATTTCCATTGCTGAAGAAATTTTATTTTGAAAATTTTTTCAAATTATTTTATTTATTTTATTTTAATTAAATTTAAAAAAGTATTTCCCAGAGCCACATGTGTTTGATTGTGTTGTTGATGACTGAGATTGCGGTGTCAGCGGGAGATAGCGGTGGGGTTGCTTCAAAACTTGTGTTGACACCAGGGTCTGACTTTGCTCCCGGGCAGAAGCCATGTTGCACGTGCTCTGCGCCCGCTCGTCCATGCGATGTCCGCCTTTGCTGCTTCTTGCGCTGCTGACACCTGCCGCGCTCTGCTCTTAGCCGCTCCGGCTGCGCCTGCGCCGTAGCCTTGATTGCTGCGGCCGTGCGCCCATAACGCCTAGCGCACGCGCATACGCCCGCTCGCCCGGCACCAGGCGCCCGACCCAGTAGCGCCCGGCCTGCCTTTGCGCGCCCAGCCACTGCACGCTGCGCCCCGTGTTGGTCTTAAGCGTTCTGATGTGTGCTGTGCTGGCTTGGCCCAGACGCGTATTCCTGTCTGATTGACCTTGCCTAGCCCTAAGTTCTTGATACAATTTTTTGTATTGCAATACAAATTCCTCTATTTTCAGCCTTCCTTGCAATACAATCTCACAATACACTTCTCACTAGGTTGCAATACAATATTTTCTTGCAATACAATTTGGACAGTAGCCAAATTCCATTTTTCAATTTTAACAATAATTAATTAAATTTTTCATTTTATTTCAGAATTGGAAAAACTAAAATCACTAAATAAAACTTTTTTCTCATTTTCCATACTCTTTAATACTCAAATAATTTATAAATTTTATTTAACCCCATTTTCTTAAATTTTACACCCCATAAAACCTTAGAAAATTATTTTCCTCATAACAAAATAAATTTATAAAAATTTATTTTCTTTTTCAAATATTTCTTGAAAAAATTTTCTCAACTCAAATAAATTTATAAAAATTTATTTTCTTTCATTCTTCCATTTTCACTTGGCAAATCTTAGAAAATCATTTTCTTCTCCATATAACCAAATAAACTTAACAAAATTTATTTTCTTTACTTTAACATTTCTTCTCATTTTCCAACAAGCAAAAATAAATTTTGTAAAATTTATTTATTTATTACTATTGGTTTTGATTAAAAACCTTAAGTAAAATTTGTTCACATCTAAATGACATACAGAATTTATGAACTTATTTTGTTTAATTCCTTAGTTCAAGTTTACTAACTTGTAAACACCTTAAAATGTTCCTTTTATCATCCTATGCTATCAACCAAGCATATAATCATAAAATTTCAAATCATAACACCTAACAATTCATGTTATGCAACCAATATTTAAACTACATATGAAAATATCTGATCACACAAAATGCACAACACCACGTGCGCGTAGTGTCTGAGTGATAACCGTGATTTCTAGGTAATCCCAGCACCTAAAACTCAACGTAGACACACCGTGGTGATATCTTCCTCAACCATGGCCTAAGCCCAAATTTTCTATCCTATAGGGTTTCCTGCCTGTACACCATCAAACCACCTAGTGGTATTAGTTTACCCCAGCGACTCCTAGGTAATTACGTATACACAAGCTCGATACCAATTTTGTGGCCCCAATCGAGGGTCCGTTGACTACCCGTCAACCCGCGGAATGCAAGTGGATGTCGGGTTACCCGACGCCACTTCAGAAAATCGGGCAGAGTCTCCTTTGTACGAGGAGCTCTACCCAATTACAAAACCTGCATACCATGTCCCAAACAATCCAATATATTTGTATATATCAACATGAGTAAAAACCTGCCTCTTAGGCTCATAAACCAAATACTCATAAAATCAGTATCATAACTATTCTTAATTATCTCGATAATTCAATAGTTGGTGCACTATTTTATACAAACATATAATAAATCACCCCAATTTTAATACATGTATGTCAAAAACCATCAAGCCACAAGCGACTATTCTAAATAAATCTCTAGGGCGGCGCGTCTCCTCCTTTGTTCTTTATTACTTGTAAAAGGGGGGATCCGCGACGGGGTGAGCTAAAGCTCAGTGAAGGAGATAAGCCTAAATTGGGCTGCAAAACTACCTAGGTGGCAGTGCAGTATTCCAAATTAAACACACATTCAAGCAAATGCATGATCCTACTTGAATGTCTACATGACTAACTCGGATCCAGGAACCTCTTGAGCTCTCTCTCTCGCCTAAGCCTCATATGAGAATATTAGTTTTATTAGTGGACAACCCTCCGATGTATATATATATATCAATTGGGCGCTCCAGCCAGTGATATATGTGGCTGTGGACTACCCTCCAATAGATAACTGCTCTGGCCCAGCAGGCCGCTCAGACGGTTGATGTGGCCCAGTGTATTGGACACCTCAGATATTTTATGTTTTAGACTACCCTCCGAACCATTTTCTCTAGACTCATCTCGCTGCACTATCTCCTATAATCCTGGATGTTCCTAGTGCATATGGAATCTTATCATCATTTTATTCCGTCTGATCCCCAGTCGCATGCAAGTATATAAGCAATGAATATATTCGCATAATATCCAATCACCGCAATCATGTCATGTAATTAATCAATTTCAAGCATCAAAATTAGCTCACTTGGAGCAATGATCATACAGTAATTTAATTTTAAATCACTCGACCAACACGTATTTTGCAAAAATATATATTTGAAAACACTATTAAAGGGAATAGTGAAACCTGAATTTACTATTCGAAAAATCTAAAAACATCGGTTCACTTAGTGAACCACGCAATCCCATGGCCATTCAAGGCCCCAATACCTTAAATAAGCATCTAATACACAGGTAGATAAAATGCACTCAAACAGCCCACAAGGCATCAGGTAGACAGTCACGGTACGCTTCATTTTCTCTTTCAAAAAATTACATCGATTGATCTCATGTTTTGGGGACGATCGTCAGCTGACACCCCTCACGGCCTCATTCAGCAGAAACGTGACATTTAAATGGAGTAAAAACTCCAAGTGGGAGAAAATCCACCTCAGGAGTTTGAAACTCCGATCCGAGAGTCACGTGGCAGCGCTGCTCCGCGTAGAACATTTCTCCTTCTTGTCCCGAAGCCTTCCGACGGTCGGATCGTGTCACGAATCTGAGAGAGTTCTCTCTCTCTAAACTCTCTCAAGAGCAGAAAGCACTGGATCAAAAAATGAACTTTCACGTTTTTTGGTTTGGCTTTGGGGAGAAGATGCACACTATACACTAATTTGACATCTGTGTGACTTAAATCAAATCTTTATGCGGTAAATTATGTCCCTGCATTTCTGATTTGATATTACGGCCTCTTGACCATCCATTTTCATCATTTCTCTACTCATATCACTTATGGTACATGAGTACTTGTTATATGTGACTTTCGTCGTATCGAAAATCGATCTACGGCACCCGAAACGCGATGCCTCGAAAAACGTGCCGACTCCAACTATCTCGGAAGAATTAAGTACTAATTGTCGACTAGATTTGTGGGACGATTCCACTGAATTGTCTGTTTGTCATCCGAATCCCCAGAAAATTAATTCTGATTTTTAGCAAGAATTACAATTTTGTATTAAAGAATTAAATTTTGCCCTTATTCCAAAAATTGGAATTTCTCGGGTCTTACATAATTGCTTTGTTTAATTTAGAAAATTTGTTTTCCTAGTATGAGTTGCTATTTCTTTTTAGGAGTTGCTTTATTTAAATTAGAAAGTCTTTGTTTTCCAAGTCAAAGTAGGAGTTTATTTTTTAGAATTAGAAAGTATGGGGCTATATATACCCCCTAATGTAGTCTTTTAACAATTAGTTGAAGTTTAATAATATTTTTAGATTTCTCTCTTGTTCTCTTATCTCTTGAGGTGATTCCCTTAGTGCTTAAGTTCGTTGGCTTTGTATCCCTGATGGGTTCCTTGGGTGGCGAAATGTATCTCTTGTTCTCATCTCTTTGGTGGATTCATGAGTGGGATTCAGTTTTATTCTTGATGGATTCATAGGTTGTGAGTAAAGTATCTAGCCTTCTATGTTTACTCATAATGTGTATTGATATCTTCGATATATATATTCTATCTCTCTTTTCCCTTTCCACCTTAATTTTGACTTGACCAACTTTCAAATTACACTTCATAATTAAAAAAATCTTTCCATATACTTTGTTTCACCCTAGAAACCATAAAAACCATCACCCCTAACCTTATATAAACCCCAAAATTGTGCATAGCCCTAGCTTACCTTAAACACAGAAAACCGAAGTAGCTCAAAATAAGGTGTTTGCACATTAAATCAAACCAGAAGCATTTCCAAACCTAAAATCTTTCATTTCTAAACCTTAATTCCATCGTATATAAACCTAAAGTAGCCTAGTAACCTTTGGGACCAGGCGCTCCCTTACCCGCTAAAGTTTACCTCCTATACCTCTAAACCACAACAAACCCATCCCTAACTTACCAAAACCGCTACATTATCCATCACGCTCCCATCCTTGCATCAGGCGGGTTTGGGACGGGGCATCCTTGTCCCAAATTTTTGGGTTTACGTACCCGCATCACTGAAATTCGAAGGCGGGTAAACCATTCCCATTCCGTTTGCGATCGGCTAAAATACCATTCTTGTCAGGCTCTGTACCTCTTCCTTTTTTTTTCTGACAATTTATCCCAAAAGGAGGTCACAACCAGAATGGCTATGACAGAATGAACAAGGATATCAACAACACAAAACACCAAAATACTACATCAACACCTAGTTGTATTGACTTAAAAAGCACAAAAATGAAGCACAACCCATAATCAGTACATCCAAACAAATTCTGAAATCTTCTTTGTAGAAGCGATGAACTAAGCCCAAAGAGTATTAAGAAATGAAAAGCCCGGGGTGTGAGAATCAAATGGGGTTGAATGAAATCCTACACAAATTTACTTGAATTTCCAAATCTGGATCTATACAAAAAAACTAGACCAGTGAGTCAAAAAAGCAAACCTAATTGAACTCGAAAGGGCCAATTTAGACAAAACCATGATCCCCAGTATTACCATAAATTCACTCAAAAGAACAAACCCTGATTCAAACTCACATTACACCAAAATCAATGTGAAATCAATACACAAACTGTCAATAAAAACTCAGATTTTATAATTTCTCATTTTATAGAAAAAGAAT
This sequence comes from Tetrastigma voinierianum, assembly GCA_016808115.1. NCBI lineage: Eukaryota > Viridiplantae > Streptophyta > Magnoliopsida > Vitales > Vitaceae > Tetrastigma > Tetrastigma voinierianum. The sequence goes on along the minus strand of JAEQBH010002473.1, from coordinate 123,622 downwards.
TCAGAAAAAGAAGAACAAGATGAACAATATCACTGACATCTTATTTGATTGGCCAAAAATTGCGAGCATCGATTGATATCTTCCGCGTCTGATCTTGCAGAAAACTTCATCAAAGTATAGCAACCACCGGAGAAATTAGCGTCGAGTGTCTTATTTGGAGAGAGGACATTGAGTCGGCGATAATAAAGACCGGTCGGACCTGGAGCGAGACATGCGTCGATGAGATGGCATGGCGATAAAGTCGAAGATCGAAATTAGATTAGAGTGTGGAATAGAACCTTGAATCTTGATCGAAGGAGCAACTCACTTTGAAAGCAAACCCTAAAGAAAGAGTGAAAAGAAATATTTATATAGGTAGGGAAATTTTGTAATGTTAAAATTGGGGCGGGGAGGGTAAATTTGTATAACCCCAAACTTGACTCGAACTCGATCCAGGTTCTAGGAATTAATCCCAAACCCTATTACTATTATCCCACACCCTTCCTATTAAGAAGTGGAGTAGAAACTTCGAAAAGACCACCCCATTGCCATCCATAAGCTTTAGTTGATATTTCTTATTTGGTCCTTTGATGTTGCAACATTTGGTTGATCCGTTGGAAGCAATTTTGGGAGTTGGTTGGCTTGGTTGCATGCATGCATGTTTTAGGCCTAGTTAGGGGTATAATAGTCTCGAGTTGATATAGAGTAAGGCTCGAAGCGGCTTGATTAAAAAGCTCGAAACTCGAACTCGACTCAATTTGATCGAGCTTTTTCTGATGTTTGAAACTTAACTAAAAAATGGTCGTATTACCCCAGACTCGACTCGGCAGCTCAGATCAAATTAAAAGTAATAAATAATTATACTCGAACTTGCCTTGACTCGAAATCAGACGATTAATAAATAGATAAAACAGGCATTATTTCGCGAGCAACTTGTGCCGGGTATTATGATACTCGAACTCAACAAGCTACTCAGATTCAATTCGATTAACTCAAAATTGAATTCGAGTAACTTGATTCGTTTACACCCCTCGGCCTAGTTATGTTAATTTAGTATTTGGATGAGAAGCTTTCCTGGATTATTGAGCACACTTTCTCTCTTTACGGAGAGAGACCTAAGTAAGGCTGGAGACCAATGCTACCACTAAATTTTTCAAAATTTTTTATATATGTTGCCAAGGGGAATTGAACTTGGGGAAGATAATCATGCCCCTTGAAATCCCTTAGTATTATACCACTAGACTTTGGGTTTTAGTTATGAGATTTGACAAAATTTTGGAAACCCAAAATGCCCGCGAAGACGATTTTAGGTTAAGCCTATTCTCTTATTTATTTTATTCTTGTTTTTCGTTCTTTCAATTATATGTATATTTTTTTCAATATATATATATGTAAAACTCGGGAAAAATGCAATTTTTTGAAAAATGGCAAAAGCAGGTAATTTCTTTGTTATGATACGATTGAAAATCTGAAATTTCCTAGATCTTTCGGATGACGCAGGCGAGCTTTGGAATCATCTCACGAAATTTAGCTACGGTCAGATTTCGTTGGATTCAGGCAGAGTAGAATTTCCGTTTTCGAGACATCAGTGTCGGGTGACACATGACAACCCATGTGAGTGACACATGGCAAGCCATGTGGCGACACATGGAAGCTATGTGTCAACATGCAAAGGTTTTTGAATTGTGTATAAATGAGATTGGTTCATAACCGGGTTTTAGCGAAGAGAGCAGGAGGAAAGGAGAGAAGAGGAAAGGAAAAAGAAAGAGAGCAAAGAAGAAAGGAAGGAAAGGAAAGAAAGAGAAAGGAGGCCAGCGTTTCTCCTCGGTACATTGGCGTTCCAACGGTCGAACTCACATTGAACGATGAGTAAATTCGGAGGTCGACAAGGAACTACGCTTTGAAGTGGGATTCTTCCTACTTTGGTTTACTTCTAGTCTTTGGGCTATTGTTTTTGGGCTGATTTTGGAACCGTGTTGTGGCATGTTAATGGTATGGGACGGGTTTGTAGTCGGTTTATAGGGCTGCTTCTGGAGCGAATTTAGGTTGAAAAATTGCATTTACAGGAGTTTCCAAAATGCTCCTGCAACCCTCGAGCCTGTGTGGATTGGCGTAATAGTGGCGATACGTTAATACTCTAACTTTGAGCGACCATATATTTCTAGTCAAAGACTCGATTCAACATTTTTTAGACTCTATGAAAGCTCTTTGAGTCTAAAATCCAACCATATGCTAGTGATTGGCATTTGGTGCTCACATCACTTCTGAAATTTTGATCATAACACCAAGAGTACTAATTGCATAGCATGTTTGTGCTTGGTTTGATGAAATGTTAAGTATGTGTAATAATATAACTAAACATGTGATGAATTGTATGTGTAGAAATGGCCATTACATGGCATGTTGTAGGCTATTTTATGAACATGTTGTGTAATTTAGCCTAGAGGATAAAGTGCTTCATTGCCGATAAATAATGGATTTGTATAGTGATGTTGATATGTGCTTGTGTGATACATTGACATGGACTAATGGGTTAATGTAGGAAATTATAAGCATATTTACGATATAGTACCCAAGATGCGTTGGTGATATGCATGTTTAATAAAATTGTCCATATAACATTCATCGATGTGACATGGTCGAATAGGCAATGACATATTGCATTGCATATGCTGCGGGGACATCTCATTAAATGGGTGTGAATGCTGATTAATGAATGAGCCGCTGCATTTAGTGTTTGATTAGTGGGCTCGGTTAAATGGGATAATCCAATAGAGTTGCACGGTTTTATACATGAGAATGAAAATATGTGCCAGGTATCAACAAGAAGGGATAGATCCTCTCTCAGGTGAAAAACAAAACCAATTATAGTCGAGACATAATTTGGCTACAGTGAAAGACCATAAAGTGCATGGTTTTGCGACCGGGTGAGACACCAATTAGCTCGCCTGAGGAGTCATGGATTTTGAATATAAATGATCGTGTGATGTACACTCAACATCAAAAACTTGGTTTATAAACAAATGAAATTAGTTTTGAAGTAGTCATGGATGTCATCGGAATGATGATTTTCACACTTGTCATAGCATGTGTGAGGAAATCGGTGAGGATTCGGAACATGGGCATGATGAGTCTCATCTCGTGTCATAGCATGTAAGTTCCATGTAAATTAGCATATTCTTCATTTAGAATGTTGATGTGTATTATTATTATGAACATGGCATTGAATGTACTTAGGTAGGGAGTAGCGCTGTAGGAGTTATCTTTGAAGTTGCTTCGCTGTCGTGTGATGACCCTTTTGGTGCAGGGTGTTATGTATGGCGGCCTAGCCATATCGGGATCGCCCAGAGTGAAAGTGGGCTGTGGCTTTGAAACACTTTGTAAAAAAAAACTAGATTTTACCGATAATATAAGAGAGTTGTAACGAACTCTTATAAATTGTTTTTGTCTGTTGTATATTGTTCTAAAATATATAGGCTGGATCACTGAATGGGATGCGATATGGGTAGTATCGAGATATCTACGATACCCATATAGTCCGTGTGTTGACGGGTTGTCAGTAGTACCTCCCTAGAGTTTAGCGTCACAATATATATATATATATATCACTCTTATATATATATATATATATATATATACTCTTTCATATATATATATATATATATATATATATATATATATTAGATTTGTTAGACTATATTTGGTTATTAGTATTAGGGAATAAAATAAAAATAGTTTTCTCAAATTGAATAGGAAAAAAATACAACAGAAAATCAAATATAATTAAAATATTTTTGTTTAAAAAATTAATGAGAAATTAAATATTATTCATTATATTCAAGCTAAAACTTTGTAAAATTAAAAGCTAAAATTAATAAAGATAAATATTACAAACTTTTGTAGCCCCTTTATTTGGGTTTCTATTGGCGATTAAGCATATATACACAATGGAAAAATTAAAAATTTCACCTTTCTCTAACCTGACTGGGAGTAGGGATCCATGTGATCTGATCAGATGATTCAGGGATAGAAGATTACCTTATTATCACGGGAAGATCCTTGTGTCGCAGCGTCGTGTGTGCGTCAAACCCTCCTTGTCAGCGAAAGGCATAGTGGATCGGCTTCACTCTCTGTATCCACACGAGCAGGCCATGCCCCGGCAGAGAAAGCGAGTGTCTTTGTGTAGCAGGTTGAGTCTCACACGAAAACCCTGAAGCGCCTCAATTGGGAAAAATGAATAAAATCCCAATCCGCAGGATCCTTGGGTTTAAATACCAATTTTAGGCCCAAGGTTGGTTTCCCAGGAGCTTTATGTTTTGACACGGTTCAGTGTCATCGTAATAAGATTATGTCTGGCTTGTAGTTGGACGTAAAGTAAATCATGTAAAGGATGTGGGTGAATGAAAGGGATTTGTCATATTTTAGAGATATCATGGGCCTCGACATGTGAGGTTTGATGGCATGATATATTACTTAAATGAATTAATAAGGGTTAGTAAATATGTTTGTATTACTAGTTTACATGAAAGTCGAAAAATTGCATGATTAGACACACAAGGGAGACATAGTGCATGCCTTGTGTTTAATTAGGATATCATTGAGACAAAGGATCCAGTGTTTATTATGGATTATGTTATGTCATTATTGACATCCACATAATTTGGATGGTCATAATGCCTTGCTAGAGGTTGCTTATGATCCGTGGGCTCGAAATAGGCTTTAGAGTCCATTGCTAACATTATGTGTATCTACAGGATCACACACATAGAATGGGCTGAAAACCAACCCTTGGGCCTAAAATTAGTATTTAAACCAAAGGGATCCCTATGCGGATTGATTCATTCATTTTTCACATTTGACAGAGGTGGTTAGGGGTTTTCGTGAGACTAAACGCTGTCTTTAAATGCATTTCTCGATTTAGAAGAGGCTAGTTCGTGTGGATAGTTTATAGAATTGGGAAGTAGAATTTCTTTGCTATTCGGCTCCAGGAGGGTTTGAGCACACCGACGATTGGATCCCATGGATCCACAGTCGGGTTAGAAAAGGTAGAGTATTAATTTTTCCGTTGTATATGTATCGTAATTGCCGGTAGAAACCGCGGGAGTAGCCAGTTTAATTAAATACTTTATTGATAAGCTATTTGTGTGTGAGATCGTATTTTAAAAAGCGTTTATGCATTATTTGAAGGTGTTTGAATGTATTATTACACGAAACATTTATAATATTTTGAAAGTGCAGAAAAAACCATGCAAGCATATAAGATGAGTATTTGCATATATAAGCACTTGTCATAATTTTTTAAAAATTTAAAAAACTAAAAACTAAACAACTAAAAATTAATATTATATATAACATGAAACCATGATAAAAAAAATAAAAAATAAAGTAAAGATTCACTATATACTAAAAACATTTATCATTAACTTGTAATCTCTAGTATAAAAAAATATGGAAATGACCAATCTTTCATCTTGATTTGTTTCCTTCTGCATTAAAGATTATAAAAACTAGAATATTCTAGCTTTTTTTTTCTTAAAATCTTTAATTTTGATGTTTTACATAAATTGGAATGTAGTCACAGTATCACTACTTAGTTATTTAAGGCGCAAGGCATGGAGCGCAAAAAGCCTGCTGGAGCCTTGGTGAAGAAGCGCACTTGAGGCGCGAGTTTTTTTAAATGATGTTCACCCTATCTAATAGAAAATAAAAATTATATATATCACTAAATATTGTCTATAGTTTATATCTAATAATAAAATATAGCAAAAATGACATAAACATAAAATCAAAGCATCATTAGTATTTTCATCATCGTAAACATTTACAAAAACGAAATATGAAGCAAAATAACAACCGTATTAATGCTTCCCATCATCACAAAAATTTTAAGTTCCAAAACAAAATAAATACCCATGGATTTGCATCAAATTCTAAATAGAGAAAATCATCATCAACATCATTCTTCTCATCATCAATATAATTTTTTTTTCCATTTTTTAATTATATGTCAGAATTTATTTTCATATTTTAAAATAAAAATTCAAAAATTTTACCTCTTTTTACATAAATTTTTTTTGGAAGTTGAGCACTCTATTTTCAGATTTTTTTACTAAATTTTAAAAAATTTGACCTATTTTACATAATTTTTCAGAATTTATTTCATGACTATTTTAAATTTTTCTTTTTTATGTAAATTTTCAAAACTTTTCTTCTTTTTCACATAATTTTCTGATAGTTGTTTTCTTTTTGTTACTTTTCGTAATAGAAAATTTTATTCTAAAGTGACCGGTTTTTAGTATCTTGTATAAGCTTTTTAAGTTTTTTTTTTGACTTATTGAAATAAGATAAAAAAAAGCTTTTAAGGAGAATATCATTATTTTATAGCTTTTAATCATAAACGATGTATATCAAAGTACTTATATAAAAAAAATATAGAAACTCAAATGAGTGGAATAAAACCCATAATCAACCAAAGACTTTAAGAAAATGTTGATGACATAGAGATAACTTTACGTCGACTAAGTTATATCATTAGGCAATAAATACACGCCATAAGCCCCACCCCGAGTTTCAAACATCAGAGACGGGTTACAAGCTTGTCATCGTCTGAAAATCGAGGAGGAGAGTTTGGAAATACATATGCCGATCTTCTCTATAGTCTTCTCCCATGCTGCAAATCCCTAACCAGTGTATCAATAGGAGCTGTGATAACCATCGTGCCTTTCTCAGCGCCAACTCTAACCAACCTCCCTTGTGGAATCAGCCGTGTCGCTCAATGCTCCCGCTTTGTAGAGCTGCCCATGCTCAGATCGTCGGGCCCTCGATAGCCCTCCTGCCTTCTTTCATTTTACAATCACCTTTGTCGCTTGTATATTTCGCTCTGATTCACAATAGCCCAACTCGTCATCTCACTCACTCCCAACCGCTCCGTCGTCACCTGGACTGCTCTCATTGCCGGTTCCGTCCAAAACGGTCGTTTCATCTCTGCCCTCTTTCACTTCTCTAACATGCGCCATGTCCATCTAGCCCAGTAGCTTGCTTCCATATGCGCCGAAACTGCTCCCTTAATTCTCCTCTTGCCAAAACAGCTCCATGCACCTGGCGGTCAAGGCCGATCAGATTACCGATGTTTCCCATTGGATGTAGTGCTTTTGATATGCTCTAAAAACGGGCCTCGCCTTGAGGCTAGGAAGATATTCGATGAAATGCCTGAGAGAAATATTTGCGACGTGGGCATATTTATCATTCAGTATATGGACATGGGATATTTGCCATGTTTATTGAGGTTTGCGTGGGGACTAAAGACTGAATTAATGTTAACGTTTGCTTTCTGTGCTTTATGCGGTGCCTCGAATTTGAGGCTTGGGCGTCAGTTATGGTTGTGCTTTAAAGCGGGTTTGGTGATGTCTCCATTTGGCTAATGGTTTCAGCTAGTTTTATGGGAAGTGTCATCAGGTTGGATGTTCGGAAATTATATTCAGTGGTATTTCTAAGCCAAATGATGTTTCTTGGTGCTCAATGGTGGCATCATATGTGCAAAATGATGAGGAAGACAAGGCCTGTATGCTCTTTTTGAGGGCTAGGAAAGAGACGTGGGCCAACAGATTTCATGGTTTCAAGTGTTGTTAGTGCTTGTGCTGGGGACTTTTAGGGCTTGAAGTAGGTAGGGGTTAATGCATACTCTTGAAGGCTTGTGTTGAGGGGCAATATTTTTGTGGGCAACGTTGATATGTATGGAAAATGTGGAAGCATTGAGGATGCAGATAGGGCATTTGATGAGATGCCTGAGTGGAATTTAATCACTTGGAATGCAATGATAGGTGCGTATGCACATCAAGGGCGAGCTGACATGGCTGTTGCATTGTTCAACAAAATGACACATGCCAGCCATGAGGTTGCACCAAATTATGTTACATTTGTGTGTGTTCTATCAGCGTGCAGTAGGATGGATCGAAGTGAGCGATTGTGGAAATTTTGAGTCAATATGAGAAGGTACGGGATGGAGCCAGGAGCAGAGCATTATGCGCAATGTTATTGGACATGCTTGGTAGAGCAAGCGGTAGAGCAAGCCTATCAGTTTATAAAGAAAATGCCGATCGACCAACAGTTTCAGTTTGACTCTTTAGGAGCTTAGCAAAATGTTTGCGAAGGCAAATTGAAAGATTGCTGCGATAACTTGTTGAACTAGATCCACTAGACTCTGGCAACCATGTTCTGCTTTCAAATATGCTTGCAGCTGCTGAGTATTAGCATTATCCGAAAACAGCGCTTACACAAATCTTTCAAACTAACCTTGTTGCAGTTACATTTTTTGTTTTCATACATGTATGAAATTACGTGATATTCTAATCTTGAACTGAAAGATGATTCTCCTTCAACTACAAATAATTATGATCAAGCATCATCCAGCTGCCAGGTCAATCTACGAACTTTCGATTCATGTGCAGCACAATTTCTAATTCTTGTGAATGCTGTGAATCTAGATGGGGTGTTGCTGTTGTTCTATTCACATGTAGCACATCATCTTCACAATTACAAGAATGATTCTGTCTGTTCAATAAAAGTGAAAAAAAGGATAAAAAGAATAAAAGGGCGGTTATGTTGTTATGAATATGTTTTATAACTTCAAATGATTGGACCAATAAAAAGTTCCACATAAAAGCCATGTCCCTCTATTCTGGCCTTCTGGCCTTCTTTTACTTGATTTTCATATTGCCTCTTGTTCTTCAGAAGAAAAGAGACGGCTATATTTTCTTGTTAACTAATACATTGTAGGGAATTAATACAGGTGGGAGAAGCGCACTTGTGAGAGAAAGGAGATGAGATTGGCAGGGATAAAAAGGGTGCAGGATGCAGCTGGACTCACTGCAGGAGATGATCCATCTGTTCAAGCAAAGGATACTTCTCATGAGGAGAAACTCTCTAAAGATTCAGGCTATGCTGTAGAAGCTAAGGAGGAAGGCAGCAGGCTATATACCTGATACCAAATTTGCTCTGTTTGATCTAGAAGAGGAAGAGAAAGTGATGGAAGTTTGGTACCACAGTGAAAAGATTGCCCTTGCTTTTGGCCTCATCGTTATTCCTCCTGGAGTACCGATAAGGATCACTAAAAATCTCAGGATCTGTAGGTGTCATGGTACCCCATTAAGTTCATTTCTGGCATTGTTGGTAGAAATTATTATGAGGATAACGCCGATTTTCATCGCTTTAGAGATAGTATTCGCTCTTGTAGGGATTATTGGTGATGAACTGATTTTTCTTTCTTTTTATGGTTCTTCACAGTGAAGCTTTCCAGCAAAAGAACAGTGTTATTTTTAAGATAATTTATGGGCAGATCCATTTCGTTCCCTATGTTTGGAGGAATACACATTTTTGTCAAGTTGTGGCAGAAAGTGCTCTTAATTTTTTAGTAATAATATTTGCAGCTTTGTATTCAATTTCTATTCTCGCAAATGCGAGTATGTTGGACATCCCAGTCAAGCGTTATTAATTTTGGAATATAATCCTGTCGAGTTTTTAATTTTTCCGTTATTTTGTAGATTTAGGAGTAGGTTGGGATCTATTGAGTGGTGGTTAACCTCAGTCATCTCAGATATTGACTTATTTCACAGAAATACAGGGATAGATATATGTCTCTAATAGATATAGGCCATATGGCCTCGATGCAGCTAATAATTATTTGTATTAGAGAACATGTAACAGCAACGCAAAAATATACATTTATATATATATGGAGAAGAGAGGGAGACCAGATAGAAATGGATAAATCTTTTATAGGAGCAAGATAGATTTCAAGGAGCAGATAGATCTTTTTTTACATAGGCCTCCATCAATAAAGCTTCTATTACTCATCATTAGATAAGGTTAATGGAGGTTCATGAACCTAATGAAGGTTTGTCATGGCTGAGAGGTTCATAACATATGAACGATGGGCGATCGATTTCATTCATTTCAAATAATTTCTGATACTCACCTTTGAATAACCCTTTATGTAGAATGTGTCTCACTAAAACTGCTAATAAACATATGGAAAACCTAGCAGAGGAAAAGAGTACAACATCCATATAATTCTTCAAATTGTTCTTAGTTTGTTAGGATTGCGTTGAAGGCACTTACTAAGTAAAACCTAGTAGGACAAAACTTGGACGGAAAAAAGAGTATGGTACATTAACATCATGTCATAAGCATACTCCCCCTCATGTCGATGTCCTTTCAAATTGTGCATTCCAATATTGTATATCAGCTTCTTGAATGTTGAGTTAACAATGACTTTGTGAATAAATTTGCTAGATTATCAACGGCGTATTTGTTAGAACCTCAATTTCACCACTCTTTTGTAGATCATGTGTATAAAAGAACTTTGAGGAAATGTGTTTAGTTCTGTCTCCTTTGATATAACCCCCTTTGAGTTTTGCATTCAGCATTATCTTCAAATAATGTTGTCAACGGCTTTAGTAAGAAGTCATTGATTCTTAGATATTTTGAATCATCGATCTTAAATACATTCCCGACTTGCTTTGTGAATGACTACAAATCTCTTGTGATTAAGTCAGGGTGGCACCATTGTATTTTGTAAAGATCTCATGAAATAACGGTTTCCATTAATTCATCATTACCTTGTTTTGACTTTGGCTTGTATGGATCTAAAAATTTGCCTTGTATATCTAACAATTATTGCTTTGATTCCTTTGAGTAAAAATGGGCTGCTGTCGTTGTTCATGAGGTAGCGCAATATATATGCTTGCTACCATTCAATATCTTTGGATTTGGCTTGATGTACATGGCTAATAAATGGATTAGAAAAATGTCTGGTGAAGCTACAGTTGCAAGATACATAAGTGTACTAATTGCACTAAGATATGGTACTTTAGGACCAAGTAATTCTTCACCATTTTCATAAGGATAAAATATGTTATTTTTCATGTCAAGTGAACGAACAACCATTGGAGAACTTAAAGGGTGTGTTTTATCCAAATAAAAGCGCTTTAAGATTTTCTTAATATATGCAGATTGGTGAACCAAAACTCCAGTAGAAAAATACTTAATTTGTAAGCCGAGACAAAATTCTGTTTTCCCAAGATCTTTCATCTCAAAATTTTTTTTTTTAAATATTTTGTTATTCTTGTGGGCTCTTTAGGAGTCTCAATAAGATTTAAATTATTAACATATCTGACAATAATTGTAAGTGGAGTTCCAGGTTCTTGATAAAGATGCATAGACATATAGTGTTGTTTAAGTACCCTTGTTTAAGTAAATACTAGGTAAGGAGATTGTACCACATGTGTCTGGATTGCTTCAATCCATAAAGAGATTGTTGTAATTTGATTGAGCACATACTACGAGACTTTGTATTATTTGCTTCATGCAATTTAAATCTTTCATGGATTTTCATATATATGTCAATATCCATGAGATAAGATGTCACTATAGATATGTCACTATAGATAAGATGTGATGACATCTATGAAGAGCATATCAATCCTTTGAAGATGAAGATACTGATTTGCGTCGTAAGCCGAGGAGAATATATGTTCTCATAGTCGATAACAGGTCCACTGCGAAACATTGCTACTAATCGCACTTAATATCTTATAATCTTGTGCACACCACTGCTTTTCGTACAAATGCTCATTGCACGACTTTATACCTTTAGGTACATTTGGATTACAAATTTAAAAAACTTTTCATTTCATTAATGACTTTAACTCTACCTGAATAACTTTTTTTCCATTTTCTAATCATTTCTGCAAGATCTTACTCTTGTTTTTGTGGTTCAGGACCTTCATCATTTCTTATGATGTCTATGGCCACTTGGAAAGCAAAATTATTATTGATAACAATATCATTTTAATCCCATTTGTATCCCCTATGCACATAACTCATTAAGATTTCATAATTTCAGGTACCTATGCCTCTTCAAGGGCTATTTCTTTGTCTTGAATTTCTTTAGGGGTCTTTTATTCAATGCGTGCCTCTGTAGGGGCCTTTTGTTCACTATATACCTTTGATGGGTCTTTTGTTTACCATATGTCTTTACATGGGCCTTTTGTTCAATATTTGCCTCTTTAGGGACACCAATTTTTTTTTGTGTTCTCCTCTTTTAGGTAGTTATGTATTTTGAGTTGATAAGTCTTCCATGTTTCATGCATATTTTAGATTCATTTGCTAACTGTCCTTCAGGGGCATTAATCTGTGCTGGAGTCTTTGCAGTTGGGATCATTGACTTTGTCATTTTCTTTGTATCAGCCAATGCATAGTAGGTGTGGAATTTGCAGATTTTGAAATGAACAGATCTTCTGAACTGCAGTTCATTGGTATATGAGATCAAAAAATGAGACATAATAAATGCATTCCAAGTAATTTCTTCATCGTTATCTAAGTTAGACTTTTCTCCCCTAATGATGGGAATACACTCTCATTTAAAATGATAATCACATAAAGCAAACTATAAAAACATCTTACAGTTAAGGGTTCGAAGATATTATAATTGGATGGAGAATCTGGGAATCTCATAAATCTCAGTCTTCGTTGGAGACATTATTTTGAGTATATTTAATATAGGTGCTATTGGTACATAGACTGTGCAACCAAATATTCATAAGTGAGAAGTGAGAAATATTTGGTTGTTTGCCAAGACAAGTTGTGAAGGAGAGTATTCATGGTAAGTTGTTAGTCAAATATGAACAAAGCTTGCAGAATGCATAATAGCATGTTCCAGGCAAAAGTCGGCAATTTGGTTTTAATTAGTAGTGGTCAAGCTACTAATTGAAGACGTTTGATAAGAAACTCTGCTAAACCATTCTGGGTGTGAGTATAAACAACATGATACTCAACATGAATTTATTCCAATTAACATGCAGTAGTTAATAAAGTTTGGGAGGTAAACTCATCGACGTTGTCAAGTCTAATAGTCTTGATGGGATAATCAGGAAATTGTGTTCATAATTTGATCATTTGTGCAAAGAGTCTAACAAAGACAACATTTTGTGTGAAAGAAGATAAATATGTGACCACCTCGTAGAAGCATTTATTAAGACCATAAAGTAACGAAAAGGTTCACATGGTGGATGTATAGGTCAACATATATCCCCATGTAGACTCTAAAAGGTGGTGACTCAGGCATGACTAGCACAGAATAGTCATTATTAATTTCACCTTACAGCGAGCAAGCGACACGTAGTGTTCGTTGGACAAAGAATCTTTTTGGTTCTTTAATTTGGATGTCTATGTGAATGTTCTATAATTCTCTGCATAGCATTGAAGACCAGGTGACTTAGCATGTCGTGCCAAAAGAATAAAGATTTTTAGGTTGTTGAACTTACGGTTCATGACAACGCATATTATGACTCAATAGGCTTCTCCAGTAGTATGATCATCTTGAAGAAGATTGAGAGTTTTTTACTATAAGTTTCTTGCCTGCTGCATAATATAGGTAATAATATAAAGACGACTTCTATATTATACTCCATTCATAGTTTCAATGTGATATCATTCTGCAGATATCTTTATTTTGAAAATTCCTTGTTGATTTGCTAGGTTACAGCTGAATTATTGATATGGAGCAGGTTCATTTGGTAGCGATATGTTTAGTGAGCCGGCCCAAATGTTTAGGCGTACACAGTGTATCACACATATCTTTAATAATTATTCTTATGGTTTTGTAACTTTATCCCATGTACTTCTCATTTTACCTTAATATTAATCCACTTCTAGTGGTAAGATTTTCATTTTCAAGATTGCAAGAGGATCATCAATATGATATTGAAATTTCTTAATAGTTAAACATGTTTGAAGTCCTCATCCATGTCCATGAGTTTGAGATGATATTGATTCACTCGTTTCAAGTTTAATTGGACTATATTGATGATTTTTTTTTTTATCAAAAAGTCAATAATTTATTTAGCATCACGGATCCAAGATATATAATTTTTTTTCAGAAATGTCAAATGTCATAAACTTTAGTTTTGTGAGATTTGACATAGTTAACAAACTTATGATATAAGACAAAATAATTAAAGTCAACTATATCAAATGTCAATATAGATTTTGATTTACAATCAAAATCAAATATCTTGTAGCTTTTGACAATATATAATAAAACCATACTTCAAGAAATTAACAGTTTACATACCGAACAGTTTTGTAGGTAATAATTGAAATTTTGGAAGTAATTTAATTTACGTATTGATTTCCTACAGAATACAGTTGTAGGTAATATCTCTGTCGGTAAAAAGAAAAATACCTACAAAAAGTGAAATAGTATCCTAGAAACTTTACTTGGTAAATGGTAGGTAATAACCATGTCATATTTTATCGAAAAATGACTTACCTACTTATGGTTTCAGTTCATCTATAATTTTGTAGGTAAATTTAATGACTGTTGTATTGTCAATAAATTGTGTAGGTAATTTACATGCTTTTGTCGATATATTGTCTGTAATTTGTAAGTATGAGTTGGTTAATCAACTTACAGTTGAAATGAGTAACTTTTATTAAAAATAAATTGGCTACCTATTGCCAATTTAGTAGGTAATCTATAGGTAAAGTTAGTTTTTGCGAAACTTACCAATTTAGTATCTCGTTAATATATAATATATAGGTATTTATATATATTTTTATAAATTTAATTTAATTATAATCTTGATTAAATATAATAGTACAAAAACAAAAGTAAATTGATATATGATTCGGAATATAATAAGTATAACAATAGTGCAATTAAAATATTCCAAAATATAAATACCTATCTAGAAAGTGAAGCTAAAGTATAGTCTTACATAAACTATAAAAGTGGCAATAATAAAAAGTCACAAAACATGTTCACAAAGTATAACATAATAAAATGAAACCATAAAACAAAAATAGATACTTCTTTGGAATTTACCTTTGTCGTAGATCGTCATTTTGTATCATCATCATATAAAGTGAACATATGGTCAAAATGTCGAAGACCGTAGCGCTAGGGTGGTTTCTTTGAGCTCTTGATATTTCCATCAACAACGCTATAATAAACATTACATTAGTAGCGCATATCATTTAGTCACCTCCTCTTGGTGAGTAATCTTCTATCTGAGGTCTTGAATTCGTCTGCATTCTCCTGTGCTATCCTCTCCTAGCTACCTTAAGAGCATCTATTACAGTTTAAAACAATTCAGAATATCAACAATAATGCTTAAGTGCAAAAAAGCCACACATTAATCAAACTAGTCAGTGCTTTCTATCTACATTTACCCCTGTCCAACCAATCCATCTGGCCTCAAATTCTTTCACACCTTCAAGAAAATGGCCCATAATTAATCAACCCTCCCATTGAGACACAAAATTATGACATAATGTATGGGAGATAGCCATACTAAAAGATTCATAAACAAAATTATCATGATTGTGTTAACTCAATGACTTCAAAATAAACATACCCAACTAAAATATAGGAAAATAACAACACAGTACACATAAAAAACAGATACAGCAATTCAAGTGGGAATTCTAGCAATCATCATAATCAAGGTTCAATTAGAGTTTACCTAGGGTCACCTTCCCAATTTCCATCTTTGGCTCGTTTCTAAGATGGAAAGATTGATTAATTCCTGAGGTCTCTTTCCCTCAAGAGTTTTCAATCTTGTTCACTTGGCGTGGAAGAGAATTAAAAAGAAGAAATTACATCTATTTGTGTTTACAATAATAACAAAAATAATTAAATTTTTTTTAAAATAAAAACCTCACATGTATTCATACTATGTTTCCTTTGGCATTGTATGGTATGCTGGCTTTGTTTCATGAAACCAGCTCTTGCAGTTTCCTCGTTCATATGTGTACACTATTGTTTCTAAAAGGTCCTTAAATACAACAACAACAAGTCTAACATGTTTACTAGTGATTTTAATTGCCAAAAAGAAAATTCATAGATGATAATCAGGCTTAAAAACAGTCTTTGATGCTCCAACTTCCACTTTGTACAGTAAAGCTAGAGAGAAAGTAAAAGCATTATTTGCTACATTAGGAACCCACCTACAACTTTCTCACATCTTTACAAAGCATCAAAATGACCAATATTAAATCCATGAGTGAGATGAAAGCAGAAACATGTTCAATTCCATGATTATGCTAGCCAATAGTAAGCTTTCATAATATTTAGTGCACATGTGCTTTTTCATCATAATAATTCCAATGCTTGTATAAAAAACCACACACGACAAAAAAGAAAATCAAAATGGACACTTTTCACAGGCTTACTGGTTCTGTGTACAAAGAAGACAAGGCCAAAGTTACGGCATTTTATACTTAACATCACAGATAATAGGAAGGAAATATAATAGACACTTTTCCACATAATTTAGTTTTTAGGTCCCTGGAAAGAAGTTCTAACCTAAAGTGCAACATGAAGGTTGGTCAAGGAAGCACTCAGGCGCTTGTTTTTTACTTAATACCGACAAAACTTTTTCATCTTAATACTAAATAGTACTTAATAATATTAAGTATTAAGTTGTTTGTTTTTTAATATTGGGTAGTAAGTGCTAATAACTCTCCTTCTTATTGGGCAAGGGTTGGAAGATTACCTTTTTTTGGAAATTTTAGCAATAAGTCATGAAAAAGTTTAAAAACAAACAATTGAATACTGAAAAATATTTAGCTTTTAGCAAAAAGCCAAAAAACAAACGACACCTTAGTCTATTGTTGTCTAAGAGGATGAAGTAGGATATAATTTGGTTTTTACTATCAATAGTTCGATCAATATGGATAAGAACTCCAATATTTTCTAATTTCCCAATCACATTGTTTATGGAACTAACTTATGATGATTCTAGTTTGGGGGAAATTTTTAACATAGGTAATTATATAATTTTATGCTATAGTCCAAAATATATTATCATTTGATTGCCTGATAGAAAACAAGATGAGTAAAATAAAGGTCACAAAGAGTCACATACTATCACCTATTTACTTCACTTCAGTGAAGCAGCTACGCGTTTTCTCCACAAGATTGATAGTCTGTCAATATACCTTGCCTGCCAGTTATATAAGCCTATACAAGGTCAAGAGTATTCCCCGACATATAACACAAAATTAATGATATACCGTGGTTTTGTAGCTTCTTTAATGTTACACAGAAAATCAGTGTAGATTAACACTGAACTAAATCAGTGTAGTTTTTTAATATACTGACTAAAAATTAATTATATTTCAAATGAGAAATCAGAGAGCTTATCATAAACTTATAATATGGTCAAAACATTAGCATTCTTAGAAAATTCTGCCTCATTTGAACAAATGAAAAACTTGTCTCCATGCATCAAGAAAAACATTTCTATTAAGTAAAAACAGATGGGTTGAACATGGTTTTTTTTTTTTGTTTCTTAGTCCCAAATAATGAAAATCCAATACTCAAAATTTGAGTTTCTTTTATTTTCTCACTCCTTTTTCTTCCCAATCAAATGGACCATTAGTGAACACAGATACATTGGTAAGCAAATTTCGAGAAAAAAAATCAAAAAAGAAACATTTAGTAAACAGGCCAGAATCCAAAAAACGGTTGAGGAAGGGGAATTCTGTCCTAAGGCTGAATTGGCACATGAATACCTGAGGCTTTTGTATACTCTAATTCAGCGACAAATAATGACATTTAAACAACATTAGGGAAAAACTGAAGCTTAGAATTAAACTTTCAGTCAATAGACATCAGGGTTATCAAGAGAAGCAATGATTTCCTACAATACATCCCATAGAAATAAATAATGGTAAGCCCCTATCTAGAGGCATGGATCACTTCAAATTCGACCAATTTTCGGTTTCTACACAAGGGCAAGTAGGAAATACCAAGTTTCCATGCTGCAAAGTCAACCCATAACCTATAACCCTAAATCATCAAAACTTGCCTAAGCTCCTTGCTTCTTCACCATAAGAAATCGTTTCCAATTTGAAACCATTGCTTCATGAAAAGCTTGTCCCACCCATTGCTGAGTACTGGACTGTGCAAGAGATCAAATAGACAATCCCTTTCCAAGGAGCATGAAGATTGAACTTAATACATATACCAACCAAAAGGTTCATAAACTGACCTTGCTTCCAAGTTCAGTTTTTTACAACTCAGGTTGGTACCCTCCGAAAAGACAACCCTTCATGGCTAAACTACTTATATAATAGAAACAAGCTCTTCAAACCCACCAGTCATCACAAGGAGTGGCAAATAGGTAGTAATCACCCATCTGCCATTTAAGAAACCGCAAAATTTACATGCAGTTGTAAACTAAATATCTCTGCAATATCTAAGACATCAAAACCTTGAGTCACCTGGAAGACCCAGATGCTAGGTTGAATTTCCTTGGAACCCTTTTTTGCGCAAAATTTCTGTTTATCAAAGGACTTACATAACATGGAGCAATTTTTAGGAAGCTTAGCCCCAACACCTAAGCATTTCTCGAGGAAATACTTTCAGGACTTGATGCATTGCTTATGTGAACCAAATTTATTTCAAAGTATGAACAGCACTGAAAACTTCATCTCCTCTGGAAATCTTAAACCATATCCACACACCTTCGCTTTTGAGCTGCTATTTTGAACACACTTTCTGGGGATATCAAATATTATCGTTGATGTTGGCCAACTGAATCTATATAGCCGATTATCCATGCCATATGTTAATAAAACCACCTGTCCAATATGAGTGGAGATGATAAAAGCTAAGCAATAATGGCACCGGTCAAGGGACCTATGTTTGATATGGGCAAAATACCTGCTTTAGTCCATCTATAGTATTCACGGTGCTGGAGCAATTTGTCATCAATGAACTTAGCTTGCAAGGCACAAGGGTGTGGATATTGCTCCATGTCCTTCTCAATATTTAGAGGACGAAAGCATTCAGCATATTGATCAATAAAAAGAGGCTCTGCAAATTGAAGCATTAAATTCCCATCAAATGACACTAACAAACTCACCTTCGAACAAGTGCCAAATCAATGAAGAAACTATCAGTGAATCTATGATAAAAGAAAAAAAAGGAGCTAGTTAATGATAATGATAGGAGTTGTCTTTTTTATCTGAATTACCCAGTAACCAATTTGTACGAATGGACATCCTTTGAGCTACTCAAACACGCTACCAAATCTTTAGGAGTAACCCCACAGTCTTGAGCCAACTTCAACACTCACAACCATTGTTTCAACCTAGCCAACTGTTCATAAAATGCATGAAAGAACTTACACAAATCCTTCAATTTTTCATTTCAAATACATGATAAAGAGGAAGAATACCAGCTTACCCGACCGATGGGTCTCTTGAGAACGAACAGAAGCGCCATGAATAGCGGTCTGATGCAGTGGGTCATCGTCATCTTTGATTTTTGCTCTCAGCCACCCAGATTTCTTTCCCTTAAAGGTTCTAGCCAATGATAAGTAATTACAACCGTGAGCCTCGCCTGTGGAATGCCCACTTGGGAGAGAAATAAAGAGAGAGATAGAGAGATTTATACTGGGTTTGGTTGTGATATCTAGTGTTGTAAACAATAGGTTTTTCAATAAAAAACAAACAAAAAGCTTATGTCCTACACAACAAAGACAAAGATTTTTACGATACATAAACCCATTTACGCCATACACGATCGGTGAAGTTTGGTTCTCAAGGCGTTTGCCTGAATCCAGTCGAAAGCTCAGTTCCATCGTAACCTGGACTTGCCCCCCCACTGATAAATCTCAAAACTCTAGGAACAAACCCAAAATTTCTAACCCTCATGCTTTCAAAAAGAAAGGCATCTATACCAGGCCATCATGCACCAGAGTGCAGAAAGAGAGTAAAAAAAACAGAGTAAAAAATCGAAACAAATGAAATCCTCCAAAGCTCAACTTTGGCCAACACTTTACATAATAAATAGCGTTATCTCACAAGTTAATAAGGTGACCAATTCCAAAGAATCGACAGACTCGGTGCAACAAGGCATACAAAGATGTTTTACCTCCTACAATCCTAAGAGGGGATGATGTGAAAAAGTTGTCTACCTTGGTGACTCTCACACTACTCAAGTCCCTAGTGCCGCAGTCATGTCAAGCTCACTGAAAACTTCCGGCCTTAAATAATACGTGATGTTCCCAATATAGAGCAAATTTAGTTTCAAGTAATTTACTGGGAAAGGCGGGGGTTAAAGTGTCATTTGAATTCCGACAAAGATTATAATAACAAAAGTAATATCTCAGAAAAGGGTTTTGTAATCAAGGGCTCTGCGCTTAGATCTCCGGTTATAATGAGAATGCTTCTTTCGCTTACTCGTTGGATTCGTGATGATATATGGCATGCTATCAAACATGTGAGGTGGATATATTAAGAAAATGCAAACTCTAGGCCTAATCAATAATATTAATTATCCGTACTTAAGTAAGTGTCAAATATGTGCCACTCTAAGCTAACTAAAAAGACATGTAGCTCGCTGACTGTGAGAAACAAAGTTATTATAACTTATCTTTCATTCTTATCTATAGGAGATTTAAAACAAACCATGACTAGTGGGAGGTAAGAAATCTTATGTAACCTTATTGATGATTTATTCTAGTCATAGGAAAATCAAAAGGATTAGATCTCGATAGAGGGGCAAATGCATCCCTTTAAATAATTATCAGGAAAAGGAAGGAATAATTCAGCGAAGTGACTCCTCCTTATTCACCCAGTCAAATGTAGTTGTTTGAAGAAAAATAGGACTCTTAAAAGAAATGATGAATTCTCTACTTGTTAGTGCTTCAAAGACTTAACACCCATGGGCGGTTCGCATACTTTCGCATGTCATCTACAAAAATAGAATTTCATACAAGAAAAATCGGGGTAAAAACACCCTATGAGTTATGGAAAGGTCATGAACCTAACCTTAAATATTTAAAAGTGTGGGGGTGTCTACTTCAAGGCGCTATGTTACCCGATCCTGTGTGAGGAAAATAAGGTCAAAGACTTCGATTGCATGTTTATTGGCATGCTAGTAATAGTGCAAATTATAGATTTAGTTTTGAAAAGTGATGTTCTAGAAAGCAACACTATTATTGAGACAAAAAATGCCGAATTTTTTTAAAACAAATTCCCACTTTCTGAACAAATTTCTCATACACCCACAATTGTAGATGCTGAAAAATCATATGATGAGCATGTGCCCACTAGTGTGGATGATATGGAAAGCTCTCATGATGAGTTGAGAATGAGTAAGAGATGAAGAAAAGAGGTTTCTTTTGGAGATGATTTTTATACTTACTTTTAATTGAAATGAACCTGTCATCTTATTTTGAAGCCGATTTCTTCCCCCGACGTATTACTTTGAAAGAAGCCATTAAAATTGAGCTTGACTCTATTTTAAAGAATAAAACATGGAGTTAGTCGATTTACCTCTTCGTAAGCAAACCCATTGGTTACAAGTGGATTTTTCAAAAGAAAAATACTTTCCGTATAGTTCCATTGGAAAATACAAAGCTAGGTTAGTAGCCAAGGGTTTTTCACAAAAACAAAATATTGACTATTTTGATACATTTGCTCCTGTTACTAGGATCTCTTCCATTCGTATTTTAATTGTTTTGGCTTCAATTCATAAACTTTTTATCCATCAAATGGATGTTAAAACGGTTTTTTAAACGGGACTCGGATGAAGAAATTTAAGATGTTACAACCGGCTATCAGATACACCTAGAAAAGAAAATAAAGTTTGCAAATTGAACAAATCTCTATATGGTTTAAAACAAGCACCTAAACAGTGGCATGAGAAATTTGACAATGCTTTGTTGAAAAACGGGTTTTTATCTGTCGAAGTGGATAAATGTGTATATACAAAATGTACAGAAAAAGAATGTGTAATCATTGTATTGTATGTAGATGATATGTTGATCTTTGGCACTAGCCTGAGGGTGGTACATAGTACCAAGAGATTTCTAGCTTCACAGTTTGACATGAAAGATATGAGGAAGTTAAGGTCATTTTGGGTGTGAAAATCATAAGGATGAGTGGATAGTAAGGAATGCTATCACAAGAACATTATGTTGAGAAAAATACTCTCAAGAGGTTCTGGCCATTTCGATGCCAAACCCCGTGAGTACCCCTTATAATGCAAACACTCATTTAATGAAAAATAGAGGTGATCCTATGGGTCAAGCTGAGTATGCATAGATTATTGGGAGTCCGACATTTAACGAACTTTCTAGACTCGATATAGCATATGTAGTGTGTGACAAGAGATATAGCACATAATCCCACACTATCATCGGAGGCATTAACTAGGACTAATGAAATACTCAAGGGTACCATGAACTATGGTATCCTATATGCTGGATTTCCGCCGTGTTGGAAGGATACAACCTAAGCGGATCTACGATTCGAGATGAGATAAAATCCACGAGCGGTTATGTCTTTACTTTGGGAGGTGGTGTTGTAGCTTGGAAATCATCTAAAAAAACTCTCATTGCTTCTTCTAACATGGAATAAGAGTTTATGGCTCTTGAATCTGAGGTAAGAAAATTTGAGTGGTTAAGAACTTCTATCGGGAATTCCTTTGGGAATCGACTGACACCTTACGTGTCCTGTAAATTGTGAGGTGCGGCGGCAATATCATTCGCAAAGAATAAAGCGTTTAATGGGAAAATAGACATATTCGTCTAAGACATGAGGTAGTGAAACAGCTGTTGAAAGATGGAATCATTTCCATTGATTATGTAAAAATCAGTGAATTTGGCGATCTCGACTAGCGCTGGGAGAAGAAAATTAATTTTGGAAACATGTCAGTGGTGAGACTTGAAGCCAATATGAGATTATGATGATGGAAGCCCGACGCTGTAATTCCCAAATCCCATGAAGAAGGTTCATATGGGTAATAACAAGTCACTTATTAATCACCATGCCTAACAAACCAGTCCTACTGTGGTAGCGATTATGGTGCTGAATGCATGTAATTTGAGGGTTGATTAATATTCATAGCCAATTTTATATCATATGATTAAATCACATATAAATGCGATATGTATTTGATGAAATCACCTATAAGTGTGGAGTGGGGCCGTTCTGCTGGAAATTGGTATGGCAGGAATTTCTGACGCTTATGAATTAATCGAGCGCAGCGTGTGGCCTAATCGCACACAACGGCGTTGAGCGACGAGAATAAAGTGATGTGTTGTCTTTGATGATAAGACTGTTCTGATTAAGAGTACTCACTGGTTGATGTTATTTTAACATCCAGCGATGTTGCAACATAGAATCTGCCCGATTGTGAGAAACGACTATGAGATATCACCGTAGAATCCTGAAGGGAGATGGACGTGTCGTCTCAACCCATTCAGTGACCATAATATTGTGCCGAAGGGCTTGGGCCGGGTATGGCACACCAGGAGGGCCACGGTCAAAGACATGGGCTTGGGTCCCATTGGCCCAAAGAGAGTGACAAGGCCCATAGCCTGGTTAACAGATTATGCTGCTTGAAGGAAAGCAACCTGGGTAGGGGGTGTAGATTTCTTCTGTTTTTCTTCTTTTTTTGCTAGAGTTTTTAGAAGACGGAGGGAAAGGACATTAGTGATCTCAGCTAGTCCCTTGGTGGGCTCAAATTATAGAGGGAAGTATTGATTTGGAGATAAATAGATTTCTTCTTCATCTCTATATTTTTTACTGCCATTCTTTTTCTGCCTTTTGATTTGTGACTTGAGATTTGGGAAGCTGACACTCGTTGAAGGTGTTCAATGTGTGATTGCAGGACTAAATTATAAAGGCGCTTTCATTGTTTTCAATGGCGGATTTGACCTTCTTACTGTCATCAACGTTAAGCTCAATTTGAGACTCAAGACCTTTATCAAATTCATCCATTACTATAATATATGGTGACGGGTGATTCCGTTTCGACGATTTGTGTTCCCATTTTGTTGGGGAACCAGGCATCAAATGGGCTTCTGGTCAATCACCAGTTTAATTTCCCCAATGCTGTGGCTGCACCAGTGTGTGATGTTACCATTGCCCCTCTTTTCAAGTCATGAAAATGGGAGGTTCCAAGTTCGATGGTTCAGATCCTAATGGGTGGAATTTCGAATTGAAGAACTCTTGATTTCCTTGTTACCCCAGACAATAACTAACCATTGTTTCTTCACATGGAAGGTAGAGCGGCTACCTAGTTTCAATGGATGAAGCTAATAGTTTTGGTTACAACTTAACAAGCATTCATGGATAATATATGAAGCATCGTTTGGTGTTTCCATGTATGAAGACCATCAAGGGAACCTCTCAAAGCTCACATAAACATCTTCCGTTGTTGACTTCCAATCTGCCTTTGAATATTTAATGAACAAGGTCACAAGAATCTTTGAACCATTGCTAATCAGTTTTTTTATTACTGGGCTCAAACCGGATATCTGTCGTGAACTGTTGTTTTCCTGGCCGTCATTGCTAATGGAGGCTTTCGCTTTGGCTCGGGCATTTTGAAGCGCGGTTGAAGACGCAAACAGGGAATGCGGGTTTTGTCAAAATGGAACCCGAGCTCTACTTCCTCCATAGGTCACCATTTTCCAAACAAGCCCACTACACAACCTTCCTCCTTCCGAACAATCCCACCACTCATAAATTCCAAACCACCAGATACGACCATTCTACCTCCGTTACTAACCACCCCAAAATCGTCGATTCGACGTTTTTCATTTGGAGCAGGTTTTGTATTGCTTTGAACCCACCACTTCTTCCTTAAACTCTCTAAGTGTTCATTTTTTCAAGACTCCATAGATTATTTAGGACACATAGTATCGGCAGTGGGAGTACAAGCTAATCCTCAAAATATCGCGACCATGCTATCTTGGCCATCACCTAAGATGGTGAAATATGATTCTGAGGATTTTAAGACTAACTGGAGTATTCTGATGAGTTTATTTCTGATTAGCCATCAATAGCAACCCCTCTTATAGATTTATCATGCATAGATGCTTTCATCTGGATTCCATAAGAAACTGCTACTTTTTCCACCTTGAAGCAAGCAATGATAGAAGCCCCAGTTCTCTGGACTTTGTTGTGGAAACCGATGCCTCAAACGTTGGAATTGGTGTTGCCCTTATGCAAGCTGAACACCCCATTTCATACTTTAGTAAGAAACTTGGTCCTAGAATGCAGGCTGCTTCAACCTATATTAAAGGGATTGTATACTATTTAACAAATCTGTAATGGCAGCAATATCTTCTTGGTCGGTTTTTCATTATTCGCATTGACCACCGTCTCAAAGCTTTTCAGCCAGTGGTCACCCATCGGATCAACAATTTTATATTCGGAAGTTATTAGGATACCATTTTTGTATTGAGTACAAACGTGGGTGTACTAACCAAGTGGTTGATGCCTTATCCCGCATCCATGAGGAACCTTCCATGCAATCCTCAAATACAAAGCCCTTGTGTCTTTCTCTTATGAGTTGGACCTCTTGTGATTTGTTAGAGACTCTTCGTAAAGAAAATACCACTTTGCCCAACCTTGTCCAACTTCATCATCGTCATCCTTGAGGATACTCTTTAAATGTTTTCACTGTTCTGCAGCCTGCTCTATTATCGTCGTCGATATGTTATCAGTACACATTCGTCATTGAAACAAACTTTGCTTCATGAATATCATTCCACTATACTTGTTGGACAGTTGGCGTTAAACGGACATTAGTGCGCCTTGCTGCTCTTTTTTATTGGCCTGGAATGCGTAAGGATGTAGAATGTTATGTGGCTGCTTGTCTCATTTGCTAACAAATTAAGTATTCCACACAAGCTCCTACTGGCTTGCTACAGCCGTTATCGATTCCGAATTCAGTATGGGATGAAGTCACAATGGAATTCATTATTGGACTTCCTTTGTCACGTGGCTACACGGTGATTTTTGTTGTTGTAGACCGTTTAACAAAGTCAGCCCACTTTAGGCCATTGCCTTCTCATTTTACAGCAATTTGAGCTGCAGATTTATTTGTGGACATGGTTGTTAAATTACATGGCTTCCCGAGTTCCATTGTATCTGAGATGCAACCCCATTTCCTTGTGAGTAGTTTTGGCAGAAACTCTTTGCACTAAGTGGAACTTCATGCATCACAATACCTTGTATCATCATAAACATATATATATATATATATATATATATATATATATACATATATATATATATTATCGATGCATCATCCTCAAACAGATGGGCAATCCGAAGTGGCAAATCATGGGCTTGAACAATATCTCCGGGCTTTCACTCAAGACAAACCACACAGTTGGGTAAGGCTTTTAGGGTGGGTGGAATTCTGTTATAACACCAGCTACCATAGTGGTTTGAAGATGTCTTCGTTTCAAGCTTTGTATGGGCATGCCCCTCCTTGTATTCCAGCATATTCACAGAGCTCTACTACAATCCAATCTCTTGACGAAGCTTTTACTGAACGTGCACTACAAGAAATATAAGATATAGTGGCATAACTTTAGTAGGGGTCAATACAATTCGTTATTATAAGTACCTACATAATCATGTTTAGCTAGGGGGACCAATTAACCGCAACTATATGATTTCCTACAGTGGGATAAAGGAAAAACCGCTACTGCATATGTTTTAATAGACACGTTTTTTTTAAAGATCTCAGCTATATATTGCTTAATAGACACGTGAGCTATTTGGCCGCTGCTATATAGCTACTTAGTAAAGAAAATGCCCAAAGTCTCTCCCCTTCTGTTTAAGTTCGTATTCGGAGAAATCGTATTTGGAGTCCTTTTCTCCCTCTTCTTTAATTCCTTCTAACCCTAACCTCTGGTTCTTTGCCAAATCTGTTCCACGGCCTAAACTTTGTTCCCTCTCAATTCCTATTTCACATTCACCATTTCTCTGAGTATCTTAGTTTCATCTCCATTTCAAGGTATTAACAATATTTTTTCATCTACAAATGCGCATGTTTTCCTGATCTCTTTCAGGTTTTCATTTCAGGGTTTTCATTACTAGGGATCGATCGAAGAGTAGCTGTCGCCGATCTCCCATGCCTCGATTACCAAAATGGTACCTCTTTCCCCTCATTCTCTCTCTCTGATTCTACTTCTTTCTATGGATTATTCTCTGATTCTGTAAATTTGAGATCCATATGAGGCAGAAGAAATTGGCGAAGAAGATGAAGCAGAATCGTCCCATCCCTCATTGGATCCGTATGAGGACTGATAACACCATCTGTATGAGGGTTGAAGACGGTACTGAAGGCTGACTTGGACTGCCTGTGTGAGGCCTTCAAGAGTAGTGCGCAGTTTGGGGTGGTTTGGAACATCACTAAGGTCGTCGCTCTCCCTACTGCCTACCGCGTCTCTGCTCATCCGTTTCTAACTGTGGACGTCAGTCATCTCACTCTTCTGTCTTTTTCCGTCCTTTTTGTTTTGCTCTTTGGAAAATTTTGTCCTGTTTGGTTGCTAGGAAAATTAGTTCTTTTGGAATTTCAGCAAGAAAATGTTTTTGTTGTTATTGATGGTTCTTGTGTTTTCCTAACAATGATCTTTTTGCATTCTTTTGGCAGTTTCAATCACTCTTGCTGGTTCTCCTGGTACGTATTATTTTCCTCTGTTTTGAACTCTTAGAGAGGTAGAAATAAAATCAGTTCATGTTCACTTTGCACTTGATGTTGTTAGCCGATGACTATACTAAATATTTTTCATTTGGTCATTATAACTTCTATAATCATTGCTTTTGTGGGTGTAACTGTCAATTTCAATGTCCTGTAGAACTTTGTAGATCTAGCTGGAAGTGAAAGAGCATCCTAGACATGGAAGTAGACAAGACTCAGGAAGGTTGTCACATTAACCTTAGCTTGATGACTCTCTCAACTGTAATCAGAAAACTCAGGTCATAATTGTATTGCAGGAAAAATAAAGGAAAAATCGTGAAAGTCGACAATGGAATCGTATTGCAGCAAGCAAGATGAAAAGTTGTCACAACGGATCGAAAGGGGATCAAGATATTTACCGAGGTCTCTTATTCCCAACAGAGAGTGAAGCTAACGATTTTCTAGTCAAGGGAGTTTCAGATCTTGAGATAAAAAGAAGTTTATCTTCTCACTAACTTTTCTTTTGGTTCTAATGTAACCTTTAATTGGGTTTCAAGTTCCTGTGTGGAGGTGGGAGCCATAAACTCTAAGATTTGGGGTTTTATTGCTCTTGTTTTTATTTTGATTTTGCAGGTAGTTTGGTGGTGGTCAAATCTTCCATCTTGGAGAGGGCAAAAAAAGGAAAGTTTCCAGATTCGTGATCCTAACCTCCCTTACTTGGACGAGTGGGAGTCTGAGTAAGTGCAAGACTCAGGTTGGGGGTGGAAAAGAAATGGGCTTGTTTCTGGTACCATGCTTCTAAGTAATGCCATGCCTTTCTAAGGCTTTTTTCATTGCCTGGAGTCCAAGTTCTTGTCCCATTTTCAGTCTGATTAGAATTGGCCTTTGGGAGATTATTTTTTTTGGTTGTTTGTTGTTGTGGGTTGCTTGTACTTGATTCATTAGTAGGGCCTGAATTTGGTTTTGGATTTATTTTATTTTTCTTGTGAGAACTCTGAAGTGAGGGTACATAGTTTCTAAACAATTACGCACTTCATTCTCTTCTAATTACCTACACCAAGGACAGGCGGTTTTTATTGGTAGAAAAGTTTCCTCTCATTTGACAGTTTTTACCCAGATATCTTGTAGTTTGGGGTGGTTGCTGGAATCTAGTGTTAATTACCAGGGATTTCTCTGTTTTTTGCTTTATTTGGCAGTTCTGAAGTAGCTTCTATCCATGCAGTTCTTGGTTTTCCAGCTGTTTCATGGTTTCAGCTGGTATGGCTAAATTAAATACGATATTTAGATATTTAGACACTAGTTGTCTAATGGGTTCTTAACTCAAAGCAATATAAAAATCATGATATTTAGGTTGCTATGGTATGAAGTTTTCTGTTTTGTTTGTGAGAAGACAAACTTCCAACCAGGCCAAACATTTGCCCTCTGATATTTGTTTTTCTCCTGTACTTTTACAAATATATTGTATCGCTTATCAAGTATCTTTTGATGTTTCTATGTAATGAATGAATGCCAAACGAAAAGTGAAGGTTGAAGTTAAATTTTATCTTAAGTATTGATTTCAGCAAGCTGGAATCACTAGATGAACAGTCTTATTGCTGAATGCAATATGGTGGAAAGGAGATGCATACATTTTACCTCAAATAAAATTGGGTGCCTTCATCTGTTTGGTTGCTGGGAATATCAGGAGAGAAATGAGAAATTGTGTGTTTTTCTCCCCTCCCTGATTTTCCTTCTCTGTTCATCATTTTTCTATAGCTTCAAAACCAGGGATTTTATGCCAATTTTCTTGCGGCTGCTAATTAAGGGAAGCAGGTGCAAATCTCTGGTCTTAACTAACTTAAGCAGATGTTTTCATTTCCAATAAACAAAGAGATTGGATTTATGTATCGTTCTGTAGTTTAGTTTAAAATTATTGGAATATTTTTTTTTGTGCTGTGAAGAATGCAAGAAAGATGTCCAATGTGCTTATTAATGTACAGTTACAGTGTGAGGCTAAAGATACCAAGTTCTGATTTAGGTGCATTTTGTTGCTCACTTTGGCCCACATTTTATGGTTAAATTTCAGAAGAGCTCAGGTTATGTGAATTTGTGTATTCTCTTGCTCTTCAATTGCAGAGGCCCAGGTTGGTGGAGAGGTGCAGAGGTGAAAAGAAGGCCCCGGGTGAGTATTCTCTCTATTCTGACATTCGAATTTATAAACTGTATGAGCAATCTGTGGCCTTGTTGATGTTCACATGAAATGATACAGGCTCAAGAACCAAACATTTACAGACACTGAGTTTATCACTTCGTGAGCGAAGATGGTAAGACTTCATACTTCTATGTTTCATATTACATACCTTATACAAAAACATCTATTTATATATTTGAAAAACAACACTAAACTTCAATTTAGTGAGATGAGATAAAGGATGTGTATACTTTATATATTATGAGAAACCCTGTAATTATATTGGAGCCAGGTTGAACAACTTTGCTGAGGATAGTGTGACGCGCCTGTATTTTGAAGGATCACTACTAGCATACACTAGTGAGTTATCAGGTTCTTTCATAGAAAAAATTTTCATCACTCTAAAAAAAAAACTGTGTGGTGTTACTCTCTGAATACTTCAACACTTGGCAAGCAGTGGAAAGTGATAAAATATGTTTGGGTGAAATTCCTGGTTGAAGTGCAGAGAAGAGACTTTTGGGACATGCACTGAAGACCTGACACCAGCATTTGTCTATTTTCTCTGCCCTTTACCACTTGAAGAATTGCATTTGGTGTTGGATCTTTCTGAGTTTAATAATATTTAACAAACCAAGTTTTCTACTCTTGCCACTTCCTACATCTGGAAGTTTATTTAGTCTTGAAGAACCGCAGTTTGATTCCAAGGCAGAACATGCTGATGAAAACCAACCATTTCCAGCGCGCAAAGGAAGCGATGATTTCTGTAGCTGGTTTTTCACATTGATGTTGCTTTCTTTTGCTCTATTTCACTTATGCAGTATTTCTCTTAAGGATTTGAAAGATAAGTTTTTTGCCTATTTTTGAGAAAAAGACCAGGAATTTGAAGTGTCTTGCATAATGGAAAATTTTGCATGTTGGCCATTTATCATTTCCTTTAAATTATCATTGTTGTTATTCACTTTGGAAGTGATGAAATTGGAAAATTAAGTGTGTTGTAATATTTGAATATGTTTGGTGCAATAAGTGTTCTGACACAGAAAAAAATTCTTACAACTGATTTATTAATCTAAAAAAAACAAAATATTTAAGGCACTCCTATGGCCGCGGCCAGACTCAAATCGCGTCTATAGAACGTCCTATGGCCGCGGCCAGCCTAAAACCGCGGCTATAGAGTGTCCTATGGTCGCGGCCAAACTCAAAATGCTGCTATAGAGCAGTTTAATAGCCATATATAGCCTACAGCTGGGGTTGGGCTTGACCGCGACTATAGCCTGTTGATAACATTTGGTTACACCATCTATGGTAGCATCATGCCACAGCTTCTTTTATTTGCGGCTATATGTTATAAGTAGCATTATAATACATTTAATAAAGTCCTTGACCGCTGACCATAACCCTCCCTTTTCTTGTAGTGGTGACGTTCTTCTCCAGATCCTTGAAGAATTTGAGACATGCCCGAGTCGAATGGCTAAAAATCCCAATGCTCCACCATGATGACCTTCAGCAGAGGTGGGTGAAAGGTACTTGTTTGCCTTCAGCCTCATCGACAATATCTGTCCACTCGCCGAACTCCCCATAAATTATGCAAACGTATGGACCTTACTAATCTGCGTTTCATTGGCCCATGCACAAATTAGACCTTCCGCCAGAGAGTAGTATCCATCCCGTTTTTCATGTCTCTGTTCTCAAGCCTTTCCAAGGTAATTTTTCGGTTGAAGTATCTACTCTACCTCGTGACAGTGTAAACAACAAACCTCTCTCTGTTCCAGTTGCAATATGTGCTAACCGCACTATCCTGCAACAAGGTCGAGTCAAGCTTCAAGTGCTTGTGCAATGGAGTGACAATGATCTTGAGGATGCTACCTGGGAAGATTACACAGCATTTTGTCAAACAAACCTGAGTTTCCACCTTGAGGACAAGGAGGTTTTTCAAGGAGGAGAGAATGATACGTCTCAGCCCATTCCAGTGGCCCATGCTATGGAAGAACTTGAACTGGGTATGATACCATAGGAGAATACAGTCAAAGACATGGGCCTGGGTCCAACAATTCGCCCAAAGAGAGTGAGTGACAAGGCCCCCAGCCTGGTTAACAGATTATGTTGCTTGAAGGGAAAGCAACCTAGGGAGGGGGTGTAGATTTCTTTTCTTTTTTTTTTTTCTTTTTTTTTTGCTGGAGTTTTTGGGAGCAGGGGGGAAAGGACAGCAGTGAGTCGGTGGGCTGGCAATTGTAGAGGGGGAGAGGTATTGATTTGGAGAATAAATAGATTTTCCTCTTCATCTCTGTATTTTTTCTGCTCTGCATTCTTTTTTTCTTTTGATTTGTGACTGAGATTTAAAGTCAGCACTCGCTCGAAGAGTGTTCAATCTTGTGATTGCAGGATAGGCGTATCAAGCGATGAGAGGATAGCTCATCAGCGGTGAAGAAAAAAAAAAGGTCTTGTAAGTGCTGAGTTTCATTGAGAAACGAGGAGAGGAGACCTTGACCTCAATTGAAGATGAGGTTAGGGTTCGGGTTGAGGTCCAGGAGGAGATATCAACCCGTTGGGCTTTGGCAGAGGGGTATCTGTGGTGGTCAAAGTCATTTTAGGTACTAAGGTATTGATATTTTAAATTAAAATATGCGCCAATATTTTTAAAACTAATGGAGTTCAATAATTATATGATTTACAATTACCTACAACTAAATTTTGTAGGTAAATAATTAAAAATTAATAATTTAAAAATATGTCAATTTACCTACAAAACACCCCGAGTCAGTAAATCAATGATAAATAAAAAATAAATATTTTTCAGTTTACCTACAACAAAAGTAGTAGCTAATCATAGCGCCAAAAAATATAATAGGTAAATTGTAGGTAAATTATCGTTGATATCATGTTCCAAAAATTGGCATTGTATTTATCGACTAAATAATTTTGTAGGTAAATATTAGTAGGCGAATTGTTGGTATTCTGTAGGTAAATTGTTGAAAATTAATTCCTCAAACTTTATCCGTAATTTGTCGATAAACCCTTATTTTTACCTACAAAATTGTTTCAGTAGGTAACCTGTCAATAAATAACATTGAGAATAATATAAATTATTAACTTTATTGTGATATATAAATGAAAATAACATATAATACCAATGTAAAAGCATTGGTCTTCATTTAAAAGGATTTTGAACAACCACTATTAAGTGATAATGTTGGTATGATATGATACTATTAATTGATTAAGTACCATCCATTCAGAGGCCAAGGCTGGTATGCTTATGACATATATCGTTTATATGAGAATCATATTTAAATGTTATGTGTACATACATATACCATATAATATATTATACCAAGAATGTAAAATATGTCATGACATCCATTGTATCATAAATGTCACATAACGCAAGTGGTATGTGATAAGTGAATGTTTCCACTTTATAGTTATTAAACACATGCATATTACCTATATTTGTTATATGAGATGTGTATATAATATACTCATGACTTTTCCACTTTAGAGCAATTAGCATTCATGGTATCAACTATAACCAAATATAATTGTAGATATGCAACATCAAAATAACTTCAAACTAGCATTAAGGAGTTACCTTCCTAGCAAACTCATACTGATAATGTATTGTGAATAAGTGTATAATAGCAACACAAAATATAATTATAGAGAAAATTATATAACTCTTTTTTTTTCATATATATATATATATATATATATATATATATATATATATATAACAAAAAGAATGGAAAAGAGAGAGAATTCATAAGGAGAGAGAGAGATGAATGAATTTGGGATGCATTGGGATGCATTTCAAAGGAGCAAGATAGACCTTTATAGACTCCATATACAAGACTTCTATTACTCATCGTTAAGATGAGTTAATGGATGTTCATGAACATTAATGAAAGGTTCTTTACTTAATGAAATGTTCATAACTCATCATTGATGAAGTGATTGTCACACCCCAACCCCGTCTAGGCGGATGAAGGGGGCGCAAAACTATACTGAGACTCTTTACTTGCTTTTTCAGACATTAGTGGTCCCAAGTCTTATAACTAAATCAAAATATCATATACAAAGATACAAAAATAAAACTACCACCGTAGTGGTGTTTACAGTGTCAATACATACAATCCTGAGTCTCATTTACATATATATATATATACAAACCCACATTTACATTTACATAATCGTAGCTCTCAAAACCTCCGTGATGGACCCCTACAAGTTTGTCGTCTAAAGAATGCGAAGATCGCGGACATCTTCCTCTGTACCTACACGGATAAAAACCAGTGCTAAGCTTAACGCTTAGTGGGAAATATATGACTTATACGTATACACATGCACTAATACTCTTTTACAATAAGCATGTAACAGTAACATATATACAGTAGCAGATATCATAATTTTTCATGAATTCATATAGCAAACTTATACACACTTGTACTTATAGCAGACTTATACTTGTTCAGATATCCCGTATGAGTTACAAAGCTTATACTTGTACGGAGGTACCCATAGGTATTATAGAACTTATACTTGTATAGAGGTACCCATAGGTACTACAAAACTTATACTTGTATAGAGGTACCCGTAGGTACTGCAAAGCTTATACTTGTACAGAGGTACCCATAGGTACATTCAGAGCAGAACGATGTACATTACTTTACTCTTATTCATTATTCAGACTCTTATCATATAACCGTTTGACTACCTAGACCAGTAATAAGAAATGAGTAGGACACAACACAATAAGTACCCAAAGGTACAGTACAGTACTGAGGTGCCATAGCACAAAGCATGAGTGTCAAAGCACTGACAGAGAGGTCAAGCAGATCTAATCAGAGCAATCAAGTACTAAATGTGTCGAAGCACTCCGGGCCGTGAGAGTGCCACGCACTAATCAGAGTAATCGAAGTACTATACTGTCCGCCCAATGCACGTAGGTGTCGTGTCATTCAATATTCAGTCTTAGGCAGTTCTACAATTATATGTGTTCAGGAACTTACTATCTTAGCATAGGGATATTAAGTTTGCCAACATCTTCGCTTCGCCTCGACGGCGAGGTACGGTCTAATTTTTCCTTTACCTTACAAACATGAATGGACCATTTCGTACACTTATAAAGTCCTCATTAAATTCAATGCATGCTCCCTGGACAATTAATAACAACAAAACATGACAAAACACATGTCCGTGACATTATCATGCTACGCCCCAAGATACCCCAGGCTTGCCTAAGCTCCTCGCCACGCCATGGCAGGACATGCCACCCTTAGTCCGGACTTCAGCCGCTGCGCTGATCCCCTACGCGTGACATAGGACTTGGAAATTGCCCAAATTTGCTGATTTCATCATTTTTTTTTCTAGAAATCAAAAGAAAACTCGTATACTCTCTAGAAAAACATCTCCCAAGTGTGTTCTAACCCAACCAAAACCAAACATAGAAATTAATTAGGGTTTTTCCAAACCCTAACTCAAATACTTGTAAGTTAGGTTAACTTTCTAATACTCAAACAGGTATCCATACCTCATAAACCAAGAATCCATACTCAAAGGGAGGATTCCATACTCTCATCTTATACAAACTAGTGGTTTTAATTTCAACCTAACTTTCAACGAATCTAGGGTTATGATGAATTTCTAACTAAACCCTAGAAATGGAACAAACTAATCTCCATACAAAAGTCCAAAAATTCATACTAATCCATACAAACCTATAGTAATCCATACCTGAAATTCTCTTCTCCTTATTCTTCTTCCTCTTCGTCTTCTCTTCTCCTCTCTTCACGTAATGCCCTAGCCCTCTTTCCTAAATGAGAGACCAACTTGGTCTTATCCCATTTGATCTAATTTTCCTTTTATTACCCTTTGGTCCTCAAACTCTCTTCTATTTGCACCACAACTTATGCCATTTCTATAATAGCATCTCATCTTCTTATCTTATGACTTTTATATCATGTTTTGATAATTTACTTTACCTCAGATCTTGGTGTATTAAATTCCATTAAATTTTCTCAATTTCTAAAAATAATAATTACGAAAGATTTCAAAATGCACTTATAATATACCCTAATTATACTTAAAAACGACTATGGTGTATTTCGGGGTGTTACAATGATCATTCATTTACCAACATTTACAATAATAATGTATTTTTTTTTAAATTTATTCATTTTATATATTATGTTGTAATAACATATTATTTTTAAGATTTGAATATGGATGTTTTGCACTCATTCCCACTCTTTTACCACTTGAGTCATGTCTCACAAGAAAATTACTAGTAATATTTATCATAGGGTCTAAGAACATAGTAGAGTTTTCATTTCAGTTTGCGAAGTATCTGTTTTGAAAACTTTGGCTTTATGAAGGCTCTACTATTGATTGTCGTCCGACTTTTCGACTAAGCTGAGTTGATATTTCTTATTTGGTCCTTTGATGTTTATATTTCATTGATTTTCGTCTATTCGTCACGTTGAGTTGGTCGGGCATGTTGCATGCATAATGTTTATGTGACGCCTAAAAACTCGGGGGCCCCATCATCAAATTGGCCAACTCACTTCTCTTAGCCATTATGCACCTAAGTTTAGATTCCGCCTAATTCACTACTTTTGGACCGAGTTACTTCCAAGACCACCTCGACACGTCCGTTCCACCGGACTCATCCATTCATATTTAAATTAAAATATGAGAAGATACTGAATTACGCCCACAAGAGTCCGACTACGCACTTCTTACCATTATTACATACCCAATTATATTGATAATAGTCCAAAATTTAATTACAATTTTATACAAAAATATGTATGTTAGAAACCAGTTCGTCTCAAAGACTCTTACGTAAAGATTTATCAAGGCCATATGTCGACCCTCTTCGCAATCACGGCCTCGTTTAAGCGCTGTCCACCGGTGTCGACCCCGGCACTGGAAGGGTCATTCCATGAAGGATGAGCCACACCCACAGAGAATACCCCACAAGGGCATCCCCACCTAAGTGCACATGCAATGTCCACTCACCATTTCACAATCACATTCCAATAAGAACATGCCAATTCTATTTGAATCTATGTCATGTCATGCAAATGAGATGATCCCATCATGTAACACATGCTGAAGTCCTCACCTAATTTCACACAACGACTGGGCTTCCATGTGTGAAAAACCATCATTCTCGATGACATCCGATGATCATTTTCAAACAAATTTAATTTGTTTATAAACTAAAGCATTTGGATACATCGCCAATGATAATTTTATATTCAAATCATGCGCTCTTTGTGGGTAGAAGATTTGGTATCGTGACCTCTGTGCTCCTCGTAAACCTGGGGACACTTTTACTCGCCTTTCACCGGGTTTGGGACTACGTTCGACCATAATTGACTCGGTCTTTCAATTCGAGAGGGGGATCTATCCCAACTTGTCGATACCCGCATTATTTTCTTTACTATTTCAAATGTCAAATCGTGCGAATTTATCGACGTTATCCCATTTAACCGAGCACACCGAATCAAACACCAAACGCAGTGTTGATTTACCAACCATGCATTCACACTCATTTAATGCGATGTCCCCGTGAATATGCAATGAAATTATGTCATTGCAAGTTATATCATGTCACATGCATAATGATCGCTATATGAGACATTTACATACTCATATTTTATACCGTGATCATGGATAATTATATCAATCGCATATAATTCATCAATCCACGCTAATATATCTAAACACGATATATCAATGAGCAATCAAAGACACGTCCATGTCAAGACAACAACAACATACACGTGCTATAAAATAAGCCATAACAGGTCACACAAACCCGCCACAACCCGCCTCGAATCGGCGGAAATTGTCCACAAATAGGTCATGAACTGGCTATAAATCAGTTACAATTTGTCCAATACAACTCTTTGAAAAGAGTATGAAACGCCTAAATATGTGAGCACCAAATTCCATTCACTAGTATATGTTAGATTCTAGACTTAAAGAGCTTTCCATAGAGTCCAAGAACGCACGAATCGAGTTCTGACGGCAGTTATGGTCGTCTGTGTTGAAGGCCAATTTCGCATTCGTGTGCAAAATTTTCCACGCTCCTCAGATAATCAGAGCTACTGGGAACAACTTATAACACTTCATGCCAAGTATCATAGATAATTATATATTGCATGTAATCCAATTTCCACATCATGCCAAATATATTTAACATGCATCATGGCACTTTATAATATGCATAAATCATGTTCATGCAACCAGCCTACTTGCATCATTTTCACACAATAGACACCATCAAATACACCACCAAATTTTAGGCTATGGCCATTCGGATTCTCCAAGAAGATAGCTCACACAAGGCCTCAACCCGAACTTCACATGGTGCCAAATTAGGCCACGCAATCATACAAAAAAAAAAAAAATTAGCACACAATCACAATTCATGCGTAGCTATAAACAACTGGCCATTCCCGAGACTATCTGCTCCAGCCATGGTAGGTCAGAAACTACTACACATGGGGTAACCCAAATTTCTCTTATTAGGATCACAAACACATATCAACATATCACCATATTCTAGCCGTGGCCACCTAGACTTCTAAAGCAAGTTGTGGGCATCTTGCAATGTAGTCCAAATCTTGCCTTAACACAACCCTTAGAAAGGAAGTAAGCCAAAGGAGGAGGGGTTCTATCTTCTTGGCAAAGGCAGCCCCAACCGACGAGACGCTTCTTCCCCTTTCTTTCCTTTCCTTCTTCTCATTTCTCTCTTTCTTTCCCTTCTTTTATTTCATTTTCTTCTCTCCTTCCTTTCCTTTCCGTTTTGCTCCTCCTCTACCGAATGATCCCATTTTTTTTTTCCATTCGATTTTTCCTTCCCACCGAACTAATTTCCACTTACTCCATGCACTTGACATGCACTTGACACATGGCTAAGCTCCATGCCATGTGTCACCCACATGGCATGTCTCCATGCCATATATTTTCCAAGTGTCCTCGAAGCACCTTGCAATGTGTCACATGGCATGTGCCTTCATGCCATGTGTCACATAACACCATTGTCTCGAAAAATGTGAAATTTCATCTACCTCAAAATATAACAAAATCCGCTTGTGCAACTCGACTTCCCGTGATGAATCCAACCGCTATATCCGCTTTCACATCCGGCATCTAATTTTCAAGCTTTGAAACTTGTACCAGAATCTGCAATTGATCATTTTGCGACAAATTTCAAATTTACCCGGGTTTTCACAGTTTAGGCCTAGTAGGGTGTAATCGAGACGAGTATAGAGTCAAGCTCAAGCTCATTAAAAATCTCAAAGCTCGAACTCGACTTGAATTTGATCAAGCATTTTCTTTTCAAATGTTCAAAATTCGACTTGAAAAATAATCATGTTACTTGAATTCAACAAAGCTCAAATCAATTAAAAATTTGATAAATAATTATACTTGAACTCTACTTGATGCGAAATCGACTTAATTAATAAAATAGTGAAACTTGATTAAGCTCACAAGGAGCTTGAATCAGGTATTATAATACTCTAACTTGACTCGATTAACTCAAAATCGAATTCAAATATTCTAAGAATCGATTTCGAGGAACTTGACTTGTTTACACTCAACCTAATTATGTTAATTTAGAATTTGGATGAGAAGCTCTTACGAGCATTCCTTATATTTGAGCACACTTTCTCTCTCTTATTTATTTTATTTTCATTTTTCGTTCTTTCAATTATATGTATTTATTTTCTTCAATTCTTTGGATTATTTTTTATTTTTGTTTTTTTCGACTTGTTAGATTATATTTGGTTATTAGTATTAAGAAAATTAATAAAAAAAAAATAGTTTTCTAGAACTGATCAAAAGGAAAAAAATACAAAATATAATTAAATTATTTTGTTTAAAAACTTAATGAGATTAAATATTAGCTAAAACGTTGTAAAAAAAAAAAAAAGATAAATATTATAAAGACTTTTAAGAAAATGACTTAGAAATAACTATACTTCAACTAAGTTTTTTTTTATTTTGAAAGGAACTTCAAATAAGTTATATCAGTAGGCAATAAAATACCCCTTATAAACCCCGCCCCGAGTTTTTCAAACATCGCAGATATGAGTTACACGCTTATCATCGTCTGAAAATCGGGGAGGAAGATTTCGTGCATATGTGAATCTTCTCTTTAGTCTTCTCCATGCTGCAAATACCTAACCAGTATCAATGAAGACTGTGATAACCATCGATGCCTTTTCTCAGCGCCGACTCGCTTGCCTACCTTGTGGAATCGGCTGTGTCAGCTCAATGTTCACGCTTTGGCAGAGCTGCCCATGCTCAGATCGTCAAGACCCTCGACAACCCCCTCCCATCTTTCATTTACGATCACCTTGTCAACATGTATTCCAAACTCGACCTTCCCAACTCAGCCCAACTCGTCCTCTCACTAACCCCCAACCGCTCCGTCGTCACCTGGACCTCCCTCATCGCCGGTTCCGTTCAAAACGGTCGTTTCATCTCTGCCCTCTTTCACTTCTCTAACATGCGCCGTGACTCCATCCAACCCAATGATTTCACCTTCCCATGTGCCTTCAAGGCTTCTGGCTCGCTTCGTTCTCCTCTGGCCGGGAAACAGCTCCATGCACTGGCGGTCAAGGCCGGTCAGATTGCCGATGTTTTTGTTGGATGTAGTGCTTTTGATATGTACTCTAAAACGGGCCTCACATATGAGGCTAGGAAGATGTTCGATGAAATGCCTGAGAGAAATATTGCGACGTGGAACGCGTATTTATCTAATTCAGTGCTCGAGGGGCGGTATAAGGATGCACTTACTGCATTCATTGTGTTTCGGCATGAGGGGTGGGAACCCAATTCCATAACGTTTTGCGCTTTTCTCAATTCGTGTGCTGGTGCCTCGAATTTGAGGCTTGGGTGTCAGTTACATGGATTTGTGCTTCAAAGTGGGTTTGAGGCGGATGTCTCGGTGGCTAATGGACTCATTGATTTTTATGGGAAGTGTCATCAGGTTGGATGTTCGGAAATTATATTCAGTGGCATTTCTAAGCCAAATACGCTTGGTGCTCAATGGTGGCATCATATGTGCAAATGATGAGGTAGAGAAAGCCTGTATACTCTTTTTTGAGGGCTAGAAAGAGGGCATTGAGCCAACAGATTTGGCGGTCATGTTGTTAGTGCTTGTGCTGGACTTTCAGGGCTTGAAGTAGGAAGGGGAGTTCATGCACTTGCTGTGAAGGCTTGTGTTGAGGGCAATATTTTTGTGGGCAGCGCACTTGTTGATATGTATGGAAAATGTGGAAACATTGAGGATGCAGATAGGGCATTTGATGAGATGCCTGAGAGGAATTTAATCACTTGGAATGCAATGATAGGTGCGTATGCACATCAAGGGCGAGCTGACATGGCTGTTGCATTGTTCGACAAAATGACACATGCCAGCCTTGGGGTTGCACCTAATTATGTTACATTTGTGTGTGTTCTATCAGCGTGCAGTAGGGATGGGTCAGTGAACGTGGGCATGGAGATTTTTGAGTCAATGAGAGGAAGATACGGGATAGAACCAGGAGCAGAGCATTATGCCTGTGTTGTGGACATGCTTGGTAGAGCAGGCATGGTAGAGCAAGCCTATCAGTTTATAAAGAAAATGCCGATTCGACCAACAGTTTCAGTTTGGGGGGCTCTTTTAGGAGCTTGTAAAATGTTTGCGAAGCCAGAATTGGGAAAGATTGCTGCTGATAACTTATTTGAACTAGATCCACTAGACTCTGGCAACCATGTTCTGCTTTCAAATATGTTTGCAGCTGCTGGCAGGTATTAGCATTATCTGAAAACAACGCTTCACAAATCTTTTCAAACTAACCTTCTTGCAGTTATATTTTTCGTTTTCATACATGTACATGAAATTCCATTGATATTCAGCTCTTGAACTGAAGATGATTCTCTTTCAACTTCTATAAAATAATTATGATCCAGCATCATCCAGCACACCATAGGGTCAATCGAAGAACTTTCGATGCATGTGCAGCACACTAGCTAATTCTTGTAAATGCTGTGAATCTAGATGGGGTGTTGCTGTTCTATTCACATGTAGCACATCAACTTCACAAGTACAATAACGATTCTGACTGTTCAATAAAAGTGAAAAAAAGGAGAAAAAGAATAAAAGGATGGTTATGTTGTTATGGAATATGTTTTATAACTTCAAATGATTGAATTAATACAAGTTCCACATAAAAGCCATGTACCTCTATTCTGGCCTTCTGGCATTCTTTTACTCGATTCTCATATTGCCTCTTGTTCTTCAGAAGAAAGAGGCGGCTATATTTTTCTTGTTAACTAATTGTTATAGGAAATTAATTCAGGTGGGAAGAAGCCACACTTGTGAGAAAGGAGATGAATGATGTTGGGATCAAAAAGGGTGCAGGATGGAGCTGGATTACTGCAGGGAATGCAGTCCATCTGTTCCAAGCAAAGGATACTTCTCATGAGAGAAACTCAGAGATTCAGACGATGCTGGCAGAGCTAAGGAGGAAAATGAAGGCAGCAGGCTATATACCTGATACCAAATTTGCTCTGTTTGATCTAGAAGAGGAAGAAAAAGTGATGGAAGTTTGGTACCACAGTGAAAAGATTGCCCTTGCTTTTGGCCTCCTCGTTATTCCTCCTGGGGTACCGATAAGGATCACCAAAAATCTTAGGATTTGTGGAGATTGCCATAGTGCCATTAAGTTCATTTCTGGCATTGTTGGTAGAGAAATTATAGTGAGGGATAAAAACCGATTTCATCGCTTTAGGGACAATCAGTGCTCTTGTAGGGATTATTGGTGATGAACTGATTATTTATTTATTTATTTATGGATCTTCACGAATTAGAGAGCTTTCCAACAAAAAAAAAAGAGTTATTTTTTTAAGATAATTTATGGGGCGGGGTATTTGTTCCCCATGTTTGGATGAATACACATTTCAGTCTGGTTGTGGCAGAAAGTGTCCTCTTCATTTTTGAGTAATGATATTTGCAGCTTCGGATTCAATTTCTCTTCTCGCAAATGCGAATAGGTTGGACATCGCATCAGGCATTATATACTTGGGATATAATATTGTCGAGTTTTTAATTATTCTGTTATTTTGTAGAGTTAGGAGTAGCTTGGGATGTAACTAGGTTGAATTGGTGGTTAACCTGGGTCCATCTCGGATAAAGAAATAACCAATTTGGTCTCAATTCAACATGCACTTCGCTTCAAATATTGGAGGTAAAGCTCTCTAAATAAAGATTTGTAAGCATCTCCAAGCCGGGCCACTCTTTAGCTCGAAGACATGAAGTTTGTGCCCCATGGCGGCTTGGGCTAATGAGTTCGTTGATCGGGTTTTATATATTTTTAAGGCTTGCGGCCTAGCCTTCAGGCCATGATATAGACGGGCCAAAGTGGGCCTAGGTAGGTCGAGCATGGGGTTTAAATATAAAATTATAAAATCTATGTAAGAGGAGAAATTCAAACGATCTCACTCATGCTTAAAATGTGTTGCATCAATCAATTGAACCACACCCTCTCTTACATCATATAATGAGCTTATATATAAGGTTAGGGGCGGC
This sequence comes from Tetrastigma voinierianum, assembly GCA_016808115.1. NCBI lineage: Eukaryota > Viridiplantae > Streptophyta > Magnoliopsida > Vitales > Vitaceae > Tetrastigma > Tetrastigma voinierianum. Next base: position 80,383 of record JAEQBH010002473.1, on the reverse strand, counting down.
CTTACAGGCGATCCTATGGCGTGGGCCTAAAAGCTTGAGAGTCGGCTACGCTTAAAATAAAGCTCGCGGCCTAACCCTTCAAGAAATGAGCCAAGCTCGAGCCAGTCAATTGAGCCCTAAACCGCTGAGCTCAAAGTGAGTCTTGGGCTACAAGTTTCGCGAGATTATCGGCCTAATTTATTAGTAATATATATATTTCTTTATAAAAATAATACGATCATGTTTGTCTTAGGTTTGTATCCATAATTTTAGGATAAGAAAATAATGGAGGAGTTTGGATGACGCAGCTTCTATGGAAAGGGAGCAAGAAATTGGGTTTTCCTTGTTAAGTCCTTGTACAAGTTGTTGGAGCAAAGATCCTTGGTCTCCTTCCCTTGGAAATGAATTTGGAGGAGTAGTGTGCAACCAAAGAGTTGTTTGTTTTGCATGGGAAACTTCTTAGGGGAAGATCTTAACACGTTAGATCAGTTGAAAAGAAGATGAATGACTTTTGCAAATAGATATTTTCTTTGTCAAGAGAAGGAGGAGACCGTAGATCATCTTCTCCTTCATTGCGTAAAGGCAAAGAGTGCTTTCGGAGCTGCTCTTTTATCTTTTTGGTGTTTCTTGGGCCATTTTTTCTTTGGACCGAAACACCCTATTAGGATGGAGAGGGTCTTTTGTGACTAAGGATCAGAGAAGAGCTTGGAAAATGGGTTCGTTATGCCTTCTTGGGCGGTTTGGAAAACTAGAAATGACATTGTTTTTAAGAACGAAGTCTTTTTTTTTTACAAAAGTCAAATCATATTTTTGTATATCCTTTTTGGTCGGAGACCAAATTATTTTTTGTGGATGGTCCCACTACCCTTTTACACTTTATAGATTTGGTGGGTGCTAATTGATTCGGCTTGGATTTTCAGACATACTTTGGGGGTTTTCTGTAAGGGTGAGTATATCTTTATATCTTTGGGTCATTGCCAACATCTCCTTGTTAATACATTTTCACTTATCAAAAAAAAAAAAAAATATATATATATATATATATAATGGAATTGAAAAGAAAACATTTTTTTCGACTGCAAAGCTCGTTATTATTGTAAAACATGTAAACAAATAGTCTAACAAGAGTTGGCAATTTGAGTTTGCCTCTAGTTAGCTCAAGAACCCGAAATTAGTGGTCACAGCCTCTAATTTTATTGACCTGAAAAAATAAGGCCAAATTTAGTCCAACTCAGTTGGCTTGTCGAGTGAATCAACATTTGTGACGCTCCCGATCCGGGGGGTCCGTTGACAACCCGTCAACTCGCTAATACACATATTAAATGTCTCACGCCACAAAACGAAAGTGTCTCACTCGAAACTCAAACGTAGCGTGGCCACATCGGCCCATACATCCATACTACCAAAATAGCAACTAACTATATTACAATAGTTTCAAGATAATCTACACTCTTATACAAACATGTTTCTATAAAAATATATAATCAAAGTTCTACACGTCTTTCTCTCAAAGCGCCTCTAATGAGCGTCTTCCCGACACATGACTGAAAGAGACTTACCCATCGAAGAAAGTTCTCAAGAAAGGAGACCCCTACGAGGGTTACTCCCCACCTAAAATGCATATGCAATGGTATAACATAAACATCCACATTCCATACAATTTACAATTCACACATGGAATGACTTATATCATGCATGAGATGTTTTCATGCCCATATCCCGAGTCACTCACCAACTCCCTCACACATGCCCATGCCAAGTGTAGCAATCGTCATTGGTAATACCAATGACACCCATATACCGAGCCTTTGTCGGCTCACCAACACTCAATGCAATTTGCCAATGGGTAACCAATCCTGAATCAATCCCAACTTCTATCACTCAAATCTAGGTCTAAGTAATAAACATGACAATGTGTCTTCTTCGGGGCAACGTAACTTTCGCCCGCACCAGAGCTCCTTACACCCACACGTAACTTCCCTTGGACACATTACTGGTCTCTACACCAACAGCGTAACTTTTCGACAATACCGCAGGTCTCTACACCCAGCATTGTAACTTTAGTTCACACCGTGAGTCTCTTACACCCACACAAAACTTTTCAACTGCGGGGACTAACAACCCCTTCTTGCTTCGCCGTTAGCACATTAATTACTTTTCATTTTATGATTTGAACTATGAGTCTTTATTGGACGTAGTCCCAAAGACAAACTCAACCCACATTCACCAAGAGTAGTGAATAACCATATCGCGGCACCCACACCCACCCCATGCGATGTCACCGCACATGAATGCAATGATGTCAATTCATATATTCAATTTCACGGCTCATACAATTATTTCATAATTCGAACAATCATGTTAACACATCAATTTAGCATGCATTAACATATCATTCTCCACACACATTCCAAGCCATTCATTTTAAGCAATATCATGTTATCTAATTCAAGCAAAATCACATGGACAATTTTGGTCCAACAAGCAATCCGGACTGTTTTTAATAGTCTCAAATCAATCCGCTGGTCATCATGGGACGCACTTCATCATCGATTCCACTTCAGGAACTGGAATCCATGGCCATTTTGTACCATAATACGGATTTTAAACAAGAAATAAATCCAAGTAGGAGAAGGCCCTCACCTCCCAGAGTTGTCGAACTCCACAATACTGCACCACGCTACAGCTCTTGGCTGAGGATCAACTTTCGCTTCGGCTCTTTGGCCGGATCTCGACAGATCGATCGTCGGAAAATCTGTAGATAAAGTGAGCCTCTCCAAAAAGCTCTTCTCCTTTCTCCCTTCTCTCTTTTTCTCTCTTTTTCCCTCCCAAAACTATTGGAGAAGATAAGGGTCAAGTGGGATGTCCTCACTTGCCACATGTCCACCCTCATTGGTTCTGATTATAGAACTACATCCACTTATCCATCACCGCGGATTTCATCCACCACAAGGTGCCATGTCTCCTATGGCCCCACACTTGAGCTCATGTTCGACTAGCTCCACTTGACACATATCTCATCTTGAGCCACCAAATCAGGCAAGGTTCCGCACCACTCCTAAGGCCTCTAAAATGTGAAATTTCGACTATCTCGAAATTGATGAAATTGACGTGGTAGCTAGATTTCACGACGATTCCAATCTATGAGTTCTGTCATCATCCGAGATCCGTAAAAATTCCTGCATTTTCACCAAAATTTACCATTATACCCTTCCGATCTCCCGGTTTCACAACATTAGAATGGAGTAACTCGATTTTTTTTTGGGTTGGCCCGATTGCCAAATGAAAAATAAAAATCGTCCTTCTTACTTATTCAAACGTAGTTGTCTTAGCCAACACCATAATGAAAAAAAAGAACCCCCACTCAAAGTCTCAAACAAAGAATTTCTCGCAAACGCTCAAAACAATTATCTTCTCCTTCTCACTGATCGTTGTAGTCCCATATTTCATCCTCCTCGACGACGAATCTCCATTTCTCCTGCGTAAAATGTAGTTCATTAGTCCTCTTCGTTGACCATGGAGATCCGTTGTTTGTCTGAATACTGAAACCATCCAATCTTTCCACATTGGCATTCAGATCCAATTCTCTATTAAAGTATATTTAGGATTCCTCTTATTGTCTTTATGTTTTTACCTTTTTGCCCTTGTATTGGTATATTTATATACTTTAACTCTCTCAATAATAATTAAGTATTTTTCATAATATGGTATTAGAGCCATAAGCTTAACAACAAAAACCCTAGCCGCCACAACCGCCGTCACTAATGATCTGACTTCTTTGTTAGTCTTTATCCTTCTCAATAGCCGACGAATCTTCTTCCACGATTGCCCTATGCCTCCTCGTCGTCCGACAGTCTTGAACGAAATTGATTCGCCTTAGAACTTAATCGTTCTCAATATCAGTGCTCAAGCACCGCTAAAACTCATAGCCACAAATTATTCAACGTGGCATCTCCAATTCACATCTCTCCTATTCGGGTATGATTTACTTGGATTCGTCGATGGCTCAAAACCGTGTCCTCCGGAGATGATAACTCTGCCTAAGGTGCTTCTCCATCCCCAAATCCGACCATACTCTAGCTCGGCTACACCAATTGCTTAATGAAATTATCGATCCGCTCGCCACCCTAGTGTAGTTTATCTCTACCTACACCACTTCTTGGGTTGCATGGACTACTCTCGAGAAGACATATGCCTCTCGTTCTCGAGGACGGATCATGATCCATCACCAGAATCTTGTCAACCCTCAATAAGGCAATCAAACCATTACAACGTATATGCAAGATGTCAAACACAACCTTAACTCCCTTGTTCTCATGAATGTCCTCATGACTTTAATAACGAGTCAGTCTATCCGTGTCTCAATGCACTGCCTCGACCTACCTAACATATCCCATGCCCTAAAAGTTCGAGAAACTCATGTTATGTTTGAGGAATTATTTGAGCACCTACTTAATTACAAGGCCCACCAGAACTTTCTGCTTTAAGACCACCTGCTACTACTTCCGCCACAAACTCGTTACCTTAGCTACCTCTTTATTCCCATTGTCGATCGCACAACCGTGGCAATAGGAACTATAATCGGTCTCAATAGTCATGGGCCCTACTTGACTCCCAGCTCAAGCATTATCGACCAACTCCACCAACCCAGCTAGAGCACAACTACTACCTCTGACATCCTTCTCCATTGTCTCCACGGCATCCCGCTCCACCACCCCAGCTCGGGCACAACCACTACCTTAGGCATCCTCCTCCATTGTCTTCGCGGCATCCCGCTCCACCACCCTAGCTTGGTCATAGCCACTACCTCAGGCGTTGTCAAATTTGTGGTGTAACCGGGCACTTTGCTCGGCAATGCGTTCATCTCTCCGCCTCAGCCTTGCTTCTTCCCTCACTTGCTCTGTGCTCGTGACCCGACATTTGCTACACCCTATGCTCACACTGCAGTCCATTACCTCACTCCTAACACATCTCTAAATTTGATGGTTGATTTGAGCACCTCTCACCATCTGACTTTAGATCTTGCTACTCTGATTTTTCATGAGCCATACACCACCTCTGATAGTGTTATCATTGGTGATGGCTCAGGTTTATGCATCCCGCTCCACCACTCCTGCAAATGCACGCCTACTCACCTTAGGGCATCCTCCTCCATTGTCTTCACTCAGATCCCGCTCCACCGCCCTAGCTTGGGCATAGCCGCTACCTCAAAGTTGTCACCCTTAGGGTGTAACCCGCACCCCACTCTGCACGCGCTCATCTCCTCCGCCACCCGCCTCCCCCGCCCGCCTGTGCCCCCGCACCTCGACATCTACTGCGACCTTATGCTCACACTACAAATTCCATTACCTCGCTCCTAAGACATCTCTAAATTGATGGTCGATTCAGCACCTCACCATGTGACTTTGGATCTTGCTGCTCTGACTTTTCATGAGCCATACACCGCCTCTGATAGTGTTATCATTGGTGATGGCTCAGGTTTATCAATTGCCAACATTGGCTCCTTCTCCCTTACCTCTCTCCCTACACCTTTACTTTTTTCCAATGTGCTACATGTACCTGCCATGTCTAAAAACCTTATTTTGGTCTCTACTCTTTCAGGTCGATAACCCTATTTGTAAACCTAGGAAAATTTAATTTTTCTTAAAAATGGCAAAAAACAACAAAATCTGTAGAAATGGTTCGGAAGCCTGGAAATTTTTCTAGATCTTGGATGACGAAATGGACTTCACTGTTGGATTCGTCTCGCGAAATCTAGTTACCTATAAAATTTTTGTCAAATTCCAAGATAGTCATATTTTCATGATTTTCTGGGCGTCGGGTGCTTGGTGAACCTCAAAAACGGGATTTTTGAGAAAAAAAATTGAAAATGAAAAATGAATTAAGTAAAGTTCATTTAAAATAAATTGAGCTGGAACCGGGACGAAATAAATTGTTTCGAGATAGAAATGGACCCAGATAAGTCTAGGACACATGGCGCGACGTGGGCTAAGTATCCTTAAGGACAATATAAAAACTTAGTTTTGGGGCGTAAATGAGCGCATTTTTCATTGAGAGAAAACGTTAGAGAGAGGAGAGAGCCCAACTTCTCATGACTCCATGGAGATCTGGCTTCCATTGAATTCATCGAAAGCTAAGTATGAAAGTTCATCTACTAATGAGTAGTCTACGCGTATATCAAAAGTAGGGATTTCACTAAGATCCAAAGAGTAGATTTCCTGAAATCAAAATTTTCTGGATTAGGAGGTGTTCTCGAGACCTCCTTCCTGCTCTACTACGCTTCCAAGAGCAAGAGTGATTCTTCCTACTTCGTTTATTTCATTCTCGGGGGGGCTGTTTGGTTGATTTTTAATGCCCTAAGGGACTGTTTGGTCGTTTTTGCCCTAAGGGGCTGTTTGGCAAAATAATGGGTTATGGGAATAGTGCCCTGTTTTGACCCTATATGATGTCCAGTTTTTGGAGCTGATTTTCGGTTAGAAAATGGAGAATTTAGACTAGTATCCTTCAAGGAAATTGTAGCTCTATCTGAGAACTTGATGTTAGGCTTTTGAATCACCCAAATTGGACCTCTATAACTCAAGTTATGGTCTGTTTTCCGAGACTACCACAAACTGCCCTGTTTTGGCCGAACCTACTGTCCATATTTTGGGACTGATTTTCGATCGAAAAAGTGAGAATTTGACTAGTATCTTTCAAGGAAATTGTAGCTCATCTGAGAACTGATATTAAGCTTTTGAATCACCCAAATCTGACCTCTATAACTCAAGTTATGGTCCGTTTTCTCGGATCAAGCACAAATCTAGGTCATGAATTATTTGTGTCTAGATTTTTGGACTGTTAGAGGGCTAGTTTTCTGAACCAAGTTTAGAACTATCCTGTGGTCTGTTATGGCTTGTTGTGGAATGTTTTGTGGGCATCTCTATCCCACAATTGGTCTTGAGGATGAGGTTGTCATTGCTTGAGTTTGAATGACATGCTTGATAGTAATTGATTAGATGTCAATATGTGTGTCCTAATGTATTGACATGTGATGAATTGTGTGTGTAGACATGGTCATTACATGGCATGTTGTAGGCTATTTTGTGGACATGCTATGTCATAATTTAGCCTAGAGGATACAGTGTGTCGTTACTTGACTAAGTAATGATTTGATTATGATGTTGATATATGCGCGTATGATATATTGACATGAATGAAATTCTCAGAAAGATTATATGCATGTTTGATATAGTTGTCTATGATGCATGGAAAATGCATGATTAAATTGTTCATATAGCATTTATCATATGTGTAGCATGATATAGCATGTAATGGCGCATCGCATTGCATTTATGCACGGGAACATCGCATGACATGAGTGTGAGTGCATGGTTATAATCAACACCGTGTTTGGTGTTTGATGGTGGGCTCAACATGGTGGGACAACGTCCAATAAAGTCGTACGGTTAAAATGGAAACAGAAATGAAAATATGTGTCGAGTAACAGCAAGTAGGGATAGATACCCCCTCAGGTGAAAACCCTGTTAGTTTTGGTTATACAGATGTGTTCAACGATGAAAGGAAGGCTTACGAAGTCTGCGGTGAAACCCCGGAAATTTGCTACCTACAAAAAGACACATGATTTTGAATATAAATGATCATTGTGGTGTAACATCCAAAAATCTTTTGGTTTGAAAAAAAATTAAAATTTTTTGGTAAAATGATCATCGGATGTAATCCAAAAATAATGGATTTTATCACGCATAAAATTTCTAGACAGGTGATAGAGCTCAGGCTGGGGACTCTGGGTTTGATGGAATCAAGAGGACTTGGTACATGGGACATGGTGAGTCGCATTTCATTCATGGCATGTAGAATTCCATTCTAGGTTTGCATAATCTTGTTTCCGATTTTCTTTTTTTTCTTTTCAGGATACTTAATTACTGCATCGTGCACTTAAGTCGAGTGCCTGCAGGTTTACTCTATTGGGCATTACTCACCTCGTCGTGGGACCCCCTTTCAAGTACAAGGAGTGTGCAGGGAGACAGTGCTCACTCGAGGCCATCATTGTGAAGAAAGCCAAGTTGTTGCTTTGGTTCTTACTTTTGTAAAATATATTAGAACAAATTGTTTTGATATATGTTTTTGTGTAAAGAGTATTGTAATTATACTCTTAAGGACTATGGTATTATAGCCTTGTGCATTATGTTCGAAAGGATAAATGGACTCATGTGTCATTTTTACCGTAGATTGAACTTGAGAGATCATGATATGATAATTGGCCCCGAAAGGGCCATGATATTATTTGTTGCACAGGTTGTATTTTTAGATAGAGTTCCCTGTACAAAGGAGACTATGTCCGATTTTTGTTAAATTATGGGTCCCGGTAAAGGGGACACAATAGTGTGGTATCGGATTACCCGACATCCACAAGTTTTTCGCGGTCGACTGCTACCAATCCGACCCCTGGCCAGGTGCAACACCATTAATGTCCCGTTCTTGACTCTTTCGTGTGACTGGGCCACACCTGAGTCCATCTAGTTCACGGTAGCGAGGGATCGTGTCTAACCCGGCCAAAGTTATCCCCTTTCAGCTTCCCGCCCTAGCCTCGCTCTCCCCAATTCAGTCCTTTCTTTCTGCTATCTCTATGTGGCACAATAGTCTCGGTCATCCGTCTTTGCCTATTCTTCACAAAGTTCTTAGTGTTTTAAGTATTTCTTTTCCCGACGAACATTTATGTTCCTTCTCTTGTAACTCCTACAACATTAATAAAAGCCACAAGTTACCTTTTGCCACATCAAGCATTACCTCTTCCTCTCCACTTAAGATCATCTTTCGATGCTCGACCTCCCTACCTCTTTTGATGGTTTTCACTACTATGTTATTTTGTCACCATTACACAAAAGTATATTCAAGTTTACTCATACGTCAGAATCGATGTTCATTCCACCTTTATCGCTTCTTCAAGAACCTTATTGAAAACTATTTCACCACCACCATTACAACCCTTTACACAAATAGTGGGGGTGAATTAGCTTCTACCCTTCCTCGCGCACCCATGATATATCTCATCTCACTACACCTCCCCACACTCGAACATACGGGTATCTCGAATGCCTAAGATCACATTGTCAAACGGTCTCACTCTCCCGCATCAAGCTTCCATTCCTCTAACCTTTTGGCCATATGCCTTTGCTACGACTATTTATTTAATAAATAAAACGCCTAAAGTTGGTCTCTCTCTTGGTTCCTTGTCTGAAAGGTTATTCAACAAAGCTCCTGACCCTTCCAAACTCAGGTCTTCTGCTGTTTATGTTCACCCTAAGGGCCCTATTCTTTCCACAAACTCAACTCAAATCTAGTATGTGTGTCTTCTACCGCTCCTCACCTGTAGTGCCTTTCTCTGCTTTGATCCTACTCTTAACAAACTCTTTATGTCTCGTCATGTCAAGTTTGTGGAAACTGTTTTCCCATTCGCGTCCCCCCTACCTCCACCACAACACCTGGGTGAATACACATAAATCTCGCCTCCCCCATCGTTCTCACCCTGGGTGACTTTCTAGCGCCTGGGCCTATCTCGACCCGCCGAGTCCATCCCTAACAATCCTCCCGACCACACGAACCGCCGAGTCCCCGCCCGACTCCCGACTCCATCCCCAACCTCACCCACTCCTTTCCAACAATTGCTCCATTTGTACCCATCGGGTCCAACACTTCCCCACCCCTCACCTAGACAGTCCTCCGACCCCCTACCATTCCCTCTCCCCGCCAAAACCTTCATCCCATGCAAACCTACTCTAAAAATGCCATCACCAAACCCAACCCGAGATATGGCCTCACCACCATACTTCCCCCTCTCCCTAAACCCAGCATTGTCTCCCGAGCTCTCCCAGATCTAAAGTGTGTTCAGGCTATGCAGGAAGAATACGATGCCTCATCCCAAACTAAGATTTGTCTCGTCTCCCGAGCCTCAGGCAAAATATAAGGCAACAGACTGTTTCGCATCAAACAATATCCCGATGGCTCTACTACACGATATAAAGCTCGGCTTGTTACTCAAGGCTTTCACCAACAGCTGGGTATTAACTTTCTTGAGACTTTCAGTTCCGTGATAAATCCCATCACTGTCTGTATTGTTCTTAGCATTGCACTCCATCGCAAGTGGGGGCTTTCGCCAACTTGATGTAAATAATGTCTTTCTCAATGGGCATCTCACGGAGGAGGTTTATATGGTGCAGCCACAGGGCATGCGCAACGCCAATTACCCATATCATGTTTGTCGTTTACACAAGGCTATTTATGGGCTTAAATAAGCTCCCGCGCTTGGTACTAGGAGCTCCGCACTTTCTTGCTCTCTCTCGGTTTTGTTACATCCCGTGCAGACTCGTCTTTTTTTTTTTTATTCTTGTGGTAATACACTTCTCTACTTCCTGGTCTATGTTGATGATTTGATTATTACCAAGAGTGACCCCTCACTTATCAACACTATTATTCAGCAACTTGACTCTAAATTCTCCACCAAGGATCTCGGGCCACTATCTTACTTTTGTGGTGTTAAGGTTTTGGCTACTTCCACGAGTCTTATATTGTCTCAACAAAAGTATGTCATTGATCTCTTGATAAAACATAACATGCTCAGCTCTAAACATGTCTCTACACCGCTTGTCATAGGTACTTCTTTGGCTGCTCATGATGGAACTGCGCCAATCAATGCCACCACGTACCATCAGGTGGTTGGTAGCCTCCAACACGATGACTCCTGGCCGATATTTCCTTGTCATGAATAAATCCTCCCACTTATGCACGTGTCATCAGAGCTTAAACGCTTCGTCATTATCTTAATGGCATGAGATCCTAAGGTACGACTTCAGAGACACTCGTACATTGCATGGTTTCTCTGATGCAGACTGGGTTGGTAACCCCGATGATCGTACCTCCATAGGTGATTTTCTTATATTCTTTGGTGCTAATCCAAGCTCCTGGAGTTCTATAAAGCAACACATTGTTACTGCTCCAATCGAGGTTGGCATCAAGGTCATATAGCTGATGCCGCCAACCGCAATGGTGAAATCGTTGTTACCGAAATTCGCCCCAATGTAATCCCCCCCGCCACCCTATTCCTGACAACCTTGGTGCCACTTATCTCTCCTCTAACTCGCTCACTCAGGTATGAAACACCTTGCGATTGATTATCATTTTGTTCGTGACTTGGTTTAGTCGTCTGAGTTGCTTGTTGTTCATGTCTCCACTGGTGACCAGCTTGCTGACGCCCTTACTAAATCTCTATCTCAGCCTCACCTCCTTTCCTCATGTAACAAGATTGGTGTTATTTCTATCACACCATCTTGAGGGGCCATATTAGAGTATATTTAGGATTCCTTTAATCGGCTCCCTATCCTTCTTACTCCGCTTTGTATTTGCATATTTATATAAAATTTCAACTTCCAATAATAATTAAGTCTCTTTCATAATATTCTCTATTGCCAAATCTCACTCCAATTTGTTTTGACAAATAATGATCTCCCCAAAAATTTTAAATTTCAGGTATTTGTGAGTCGATGACTCTATTGCCTCATTCTATGAATCTATATTTGTCAAGTTTGAATTTTGTTGCTAAATTCGTATCTCAAATTTGAATGTCTATCTCTCAAGTTTCAAAATTGTTCTTGAGAATGTATTTCAAAACACAAATCTGTAATGTTCATTTTAAGGGTTGTTTCGCGTTTCTTTCTTTTCGATTACTGTTATCGCTTATCGCACTTACCTTTTAACAAACAGAAATCGGTTTCTTTTTCTTCTGCCTTTATGATGTAAAGTTCCTACTAGTTAAAATCGATAATCTCTAAGGGTCTTTTTTGTTCTAATTCTTTCATCGATCTGGATTTAAAATCAATCTTCTGAACGTAATATTTATTTCCATGAAATTACTCAGTGTGTGAAATTATTTTATCATGTTTGTTTTTTCATGAAAAAAAACTCAAATATAATTAAAATTAGATTCTCTTATCTCCAAACTATTCATATTTGAAAGGAAAACTGCTTGTTATGGAAGATGTTCTATCGGTTGGTACAACAAGTTTTGGACCGCATTATGTAACATGGTGCACCATATCATGAACCATTTGTGAAGACAGTGTAATTCTAACATAAATAAAAGAACGAAAACAAATCAACATATATGTAGGGACACAAGAGATTGGTCACGCGATTCGGCCAAGCCTATATTCGCGGGGCTGAGCCTAGATGCAAAGGATTCCACTATATATCAATTAGGTTACAAGTTGGTCTTATATGATCCCCTTTCTCCAATGCCTTCTTCGCCTAATGCTCTCACAATGAAACATAGATAAGCTCTCTTTATTCACCATCTAGATTCCCACAAGCCCAACAACATCATTCAACAAGAAATAAAAATCTGTCCAACATTAAGAGAGTTGAGCCATACCTTAAAATTAGTATGATGATACCAAAAATACTTTCTTATAGCTTGTACGCTTATCTTTAGTGTTTTAGCTTAAAGACATGATCTCTATTTATCATCCTCCAAGGGAATCGAATCATGATATTCTGGATCACACGTTTCCTATTCTGGCTCAATCAAGCTAACTGAATATTTTCCTTCGATAGAAAACCACCAACAATCTTCCAGATTTTATCCACCTAATATCATCATTTGATCTTCCTTATTTTTCACTGTGAATCACAGCTACTGATCTTCATAATATCCTCACCAAAATCGGGTTAGACTTAATATGGTAAGTTTAGCTATCCAGCTTAGTCTACCAACATGTTATAATTGAGAATCTGACTACTGAAAACATGCAAGGAGTTTTTTCTTAAGGCCATGAAACATGATTTAATTTTTGCTAAGACTATGACAACAAATATCTCTAACAATCTCTAATTTGTCTCTTCCATATTTTTCTTCCTTATTTTATTCTAATATCTTTCTTATATTATTCTTTGGTCCTCCTTTCAGTTTTATTCTCTATTCAATTTATCAAAATCCTACTTTGACATATGAACTTATTAAATTATGACCCTTGGGTCATGAATTGGTAATTTATTAATTTACCCATAATCGTCAGATAATTCCAATTCTTGCTTATTTATTTTCAATTCCATTTAGTTTTTTAATATACCCTAAACAAGTCCGAAATCAAGGTGGTATATTTCGGTGTTACAATCCTCCTTCCCTTATAAGAATTTCGTCCTCGAAATTCATTCTCTGTCATTTGCATGTTCTATGTTAAATCCTTTCTTTTTATGTCTTTTACAGATGGCATTTCTTATATTTTCTTTTCGTTTCTATTCTATATGTCGTGTCTATCTATACATGCATCTCAATTATTAAATAGAGAATACATACCAGCAATCACATCAGGAGCATCCTGCTCCTCCAGAGCATGCATCGCATAAGCTCGTGCTGGTGCTATAGGTGCCGGATGATCCACTCCGTCTCTCGACATCGACCTCCATGTCCTCGCCAGGCATTCGACCACTCGACCGAGTCGGCTGGTGTAGTAACTAATCTTCCTCGGCCACTTCCTTGCGGATTTATCTTAACTCTGGATTCTCTTGGACAGTTGTCCAAGAAATGATCTATACTCCCACATTTGAAGCACCCTCCTGTCCACACTCTACAAACACCCAGATGCCGCCTGGCGGCAAATGAGGGCACCTGTGTTCTTTCCGTCTCCGGGAGGACATGTCTATCTCGTAACTAGGTGTTACATTGCCTTATTTTCTTGTAACGCAACCATGAGATGGCTCACTTGATACTCTAGCCTCTTTACCCTTCTTCTTCTTAGATCTTTTCGTTCCTTATTCTCGCATCGCCCTACTTTCATAAAGATTCAGTAATTCACCGACAAAACTTCACCCGCTGCGTAGTCGCCGCAGTAATTATATATTTCCTTGATAGACTCATGCAACCCATCTAATATCCTGCAACCCATGTCTTTCAGGCTATTCACAAAGAAGCAAATTTCATTTGGCTTAGTTGAAGTCTAACTCTCACTTCTAATAGATTCCGAAGGATCAGAAGCTGGTAACCCTTGCTCCGTGGGCACACTCCTCTACCAACTTCTTCAACCGGATCTCTAAGACGATCCATCTATACAAAAACACAAGGACATCCACATCGTAGATAACACTTTTCTACGTATGTATTCTATCTTGTATCTTATACTCTATCTAGACTCGCATCTTATACTCTATCTAGATTCGCCTAAACATAGGCTCTTCCAGAAACACCTAAACCTAAGCTCGGGACATTCACTAACTCTGCCACGCCCTATTCTCGATCCGGTCTCGAATGGCTGATCCAAACCCAGTCCGGTGCGACCATATGCCGATGCCGACTCATCGACCGGCTCTTTCTCGTATTGAACTTGTACCTGTGGTTATACAAACAATTTATGTAATAACAAAAATCATTTTCATATATAAAAGAACTACCACCGGAGTGGTGTCCTTCAACATCTATATACATATACTGAGTCCCATTTACTTATACATGTACATTTTTTTTTTCTAATACAAAACATCAGAGATCGCTAAGCAAGTGTGTTGAGCACCTATCTCTGAAGCAGCTCAAGCCCCGCCGATGTGATGTCCTGGCCCTTATCCTGTCTTCAGATCTGCATTCACACCTGATTGACACCGTGTTGCTTTACGCTTAGTGGGAACATAAGCTGACAACCACCATGGTGACTGCCTCAAGTTTATACATATATATCATATATCTATACAATTTCATGTAACTTTTGGATTACTTATCACTTTACCTTCCTATCGTATGTCACATGTTCTCTATCTTCGACATATCTCCTATCTATACTTTACCGTATTCCTCGTACTTTGTCATCTTTTACTTATCTCATCATTCTTAGCACTTATGCATTTACTATGTGTTCATACTAGTATATTTCTTATTCTAGTACTTATCATTTGATTCATTATCTTTCTAATGGTTCATATGATATATCCTATTCGTGCATGTCATATTCTTACATATATTACTTTCTCGTGGTTATAGACTTATATCATTTGGTTATGTTCTATTCTCGAGGTAATCGTTATCATGTACTATTTCATGTAATATTTTCATATACTCGTTTTCCCGTTATATTTTCATATTACTTTCTCTTCATGTAATCGTACTTCGTTTCAGATAATTTTCGTGTCATTGACACTTTGCTTCTTGTACTTGTAATCGTATAATTATCATCGCATAGCAAAGGCTACGCTTCTCATAACTGGTCATATATCTTCTTCATTTCCATTTGCTCTATGCTCTACGCCGCATAAACCCAAAGGCATATCAGACTAACCGTTTATAATTCGAAGGCATCAGATATACCCAGTTGCATCATCACCGCATTTCAGATAGTGACCTATGCCCGTAATATTATACCCGAGCGTATCATCACTGCATCTAGACAAAGGACCCATGCCCGAGCACACATAATCCGAAGGCACACCGCACGAGACGCTGACCATCCACAGGGCCCTGAGGCATCAGGTGACCCTTTCGGGCCAATTGATCCAAACGGATCGAGGTCATCGACCCAAACGGCCTCGAGACCGTTTCTTTATGTCAAGAAGAATCGATCTTCCCTATAGGCATGCCTATCTATCCCTCTACCAAGTTCTAAGCAGACAATCAATGTTATTACATTTTCTGTACATATTTCATAAGCATGATTAACTATTGTTATCATGATTGCTTATGCAATATATACCATCATTACTTTAGCTCGCATTCGCTCTCACATCTCAGAAGCTTCATATTACTTGTCACATATTTTCATAATACATATATATCATTTCATATATGCTCATTCTATATCACATTTTGTTCATGTTTTAGCTACTCATATTCCATCTCTTCATTCTCAGATTCATATCATATTCTATCATATATATTAGCATATAGCATGCATATAATCCTATCATCGTGCATGCATTTACTCATTCTTATATTCATACATGCTTATCATTCGTGTACAGACACTCATTCCTGGTAATATCTTATATCTTATTATCTTATATCTTTATGTTCCTATACTTGTACGTTTTAATTGGTGTTTTTATCGTAATGTTCTATCTCCTGTAGGAGCGTTGTGTGACATGTATTTCTTCTTAATACCCTGTACCCTTCATGTTCAAACTATTTATCTTTTGATTATTTCTATTCGGGATATCACGTATAAGCATTCGCTTGTTTGACCTGGGAGATTAAGAATGAACGACCTGCACAATATATACCCAAGGTACGCGACGGCATTGCACGTAGACGTGCCTACCCACGTAATGTGAAGTGTAAACACTAGTGAGTGCGTAAGCACCGATCATGTATACTAGGTGTCAAACGTAAGGTTGGATTAAATCTAAGCACGTTAAACTAGCGATCGCTAAAACACGAACCCGCACTACACGCTTAATAAACTGCAAAAATCGAAACATCTAACACGAACCGCTTAATAAACTAACACGACACGACTCGCTTAACACGTCTAATTTAAACGGGTTGGGTCAGTTGGGCAGTGCCACCACGATAAACCACCATTTGACCCATTTACCGCTTACTCATCCGCTTGACCCATTTAACACTACAAACACTCGCTTAACCATTTACCGTTTATTTAAAAATGTTAACTTCATAAACTAACAAAACTAACACAAAAAATGTAATAATACTAATTTATTAAAAATGATATATTTTTCTACGTGAGTCGTTATTAAAAAAATGATTAATTTTTTTAAAAAAAATTTAATTTATTAATTTTATTTAAACTGCAATGAGTTATAAACTGAGCAAGATAGTCTCACCCGAACACGACCATGATAAACGTGTTAAACTGCCGAATTCGCTTAGGTCTCACCCAAACCCGTTTAATCGCCTGCTAATCGTGCTCTGAAGTAATCGTGTTCAGTTGAATTTTGATGCTCAATGTATACGTGCCAAAGCACTAATCATATGTACGTGCCTGCCCACGTGATAGAAGCGCCGTAGCACTAGCAGGAGTGCAGAAGCACTGATCATATATGTCTTGTCATTCAATATCCTGCCTAGCAAATATACACTATACGTGTTCTCTAAACTTATCATTTTATTATTTTCTTCTATATTCCTTTACATATCAAATCTACTTATGTTGCTATTTCTTGTTCATATCTATCTCTTTTCTTATCATGTATTCCAATTGACTTTACCCATATTAAATCTACTTATGTTCTTATTTCTTGTTCATATCTACTTACTGTTTTTCCTTATCTCTGGACCTAATATGAGTTCCACTTTTATCATACTAGGTATGACTGTACTCTTGACTCAATGGGCTTTCCATAGAGTCCAAGAACACCCGACCCGAGACGGATTTAAAGAGTTATGACCTTCCGAAGTTGGAGGTCATACGTAGTCAAATCTTGAACTGGACGAGTTGACCTAAAATGGACGAGCTCGATCTATCAATTTGGTCTGACATCTAATATCCTCTCAATATATGATGATTCTGACTCAATGGGCTTTCCATAGAGTCCAAGAACACCTAAATCGGAGTTCAACGAAGGAGATATGACTAAGTTGGAGGTCATGCTAGCAAATAATCTTGACGAAATGATTCTGACCGACGAGACCCGCACCAAAGTGACGAGCTCCGCCTAACACCTGGCCTCAAGATCTAATATCTTCCTCAGGCATGGATGGATTCTCACTCAACGGGCTTTCCATAAGTCCAAGAACACCCAAATCGAGTTCAAACGAAAGATATATGTACTTCGGGTTGGAGGTCATGCGCGAATAATCTTCGACGAAGCCGACTGAATCGACGAAAGCCGCGATCAAGTGACGAGTCTACTTAACACATCGTCTGACATCTAATATCTTCCTCATGCATATGGATGGATTCACCAACGGGCTTTCCATAGAGTCCAATAACACCCAAATCGGAGTTCAAACGAAGGATATACGACCGGGCCGGGTGTCATACTACCACGAAATGGATTCGAACTAACGAGCTGCACCGGCGACGAGCTCAGCTCCAACACCCTTTAGCGATATCCACATCTTCATGCATAAATGGATTCTTGACTCAATGGGCTTTCCATAGAGTCCAAGAACAATCAAATCGAGTTCAAACGAAGGAGATATGACCTTCCGTCGAGGTCATGCGCAATGGGCCTTGACGAGTCGACCTCGGATCGACGAAATGCGATTGAAGTGACGAGCTCACTTCTGCAGACGAGCCGAAGCCTTCAAGACGCAGCTAAGCTCTACATGACGCAGTCAGCTCGATGACGAGTCGAGCTCGCATGACGAAGCTGAGCTTTTCAGACGAACAGCTCGCATGACGAAGCCGAAGTCTTCGTGATCGATATTCATTAATTCTACTCCGACGCACTTACGGCCGAATTCCTTCACCCATTTGACTGCTCGTGGCGAAAGACCATAACTCGTCTACAGGTCCTAATTGAGAAATTCAAAAAGCCTAACATCAAGTTCACCGACGGGTACAATTTCCCAGAAGGACCTAATGCCACCCCTTCATTTCAATCTTAAACCCGTCTAAGGTCCCATTTAGTTGACTTGAATTGGCGTAATCGACCACTGTATCTAAATGGATCGAATTCTGCAAAGGACCATAACTCGTCTACGTGAGGTCCAAATCGAGAAATCTGAAAAGCCTAACATCGGGTCTATTGATGTGGCTACAATTTTCTAGAAGACTCATCAAATTTCTTTATTTCTACTCAAAAGAAGTTCTAAGGTCCTATTAATACGTAGGGATCAAAATACTAAATGTACTTGGTTCTAATTGCACCAAATTCTCTCCCAAAACACAAATATAGGAGCCTTAGAACTTTTCTCAACTCAACCCTACACGAAATGAGTTTAGGAGTTCCCAAACCCAAACCGTACACAAGATAGAGGGTTCTAAACCAGGTATCTAAACTGTCTAGACCAAAACTAGACTTCCATACTCCCATAGTTTCCATTCAAAACTAAGACATGTATCCATACTCAAATTTAGTAGTTCCATACTTTTCTATACCAAATCATAGTTCCATACTTTGATCTTCTTTCTTTGTTTTTCTTCTTCTTTCTTTTCTTCTTCCTCTTCTTTTTTTCTTTCTTCTTCTTCCGCTTTTGCCTTTTCCAAGACCAAAATGAAATCTTTTATTGGGTCTTATCTTTATTTGATCTATCCCCTTTATTTCACTTTGCGAGGAAACTTCCTCCTCTTTCCTCCAAGCCACTTGTCTCTTCCATATATTTTTCTTTCCTTATTTTATTCTAATATCTTTCTTATATTATTCTTCGTCCTCCTTTTCTTCGCTTTATCTCTATTCAATTTTATCAAAATCTTACTACATATGAACTTATTAAATTATGACCTCGGGTCATGAATTGGTAATTTATTAATTTACCCATAACTCGTTGTATTAATTCCAAATTCTTGCTTATTTATTTTCGAACAATTCCATTTAGCTTAATATACCCTAAACAAAGTCTCAAACTCCGTTAGTGGTATATTTCTGGGAAGTTAATATTCTCCATTTTTGTTAGAGAAGGCCAAAGAGAACAATATCAAGGGACCTTGATATGAGATGAATCTGCTCAATGTCACCACCAAGTGCTGGGACTCTAGGAACATCCATAGTGGTAGGAGAAATGCACTGGTCTTCAGAGATGGTGCAACACTTTCTAGAACACTGTGAAGTTTAGCCCTATAAAATCACCAAATAAAGCAAGAAAAAATAGGAGCACCACCAGGAACATCTTCATAAGCATATTCAACAACTTCTTCAATACCACCTCGTGCAACATCCTCAATAACACTAGCCTTAATATCCTTACCTGTTGCATCTCTAGAAACTCCCACAATCCCTCTAAGGACATCGTAATTCAAGATTTAACATACTAAGTAGGATCTTCTATGAACATTCAAAGTAACAAACTGAGCACGTTGTCTTGGACATCTTCTCGAACATCTTTTGGACCATCTTTATTTTATGGGAACTTCTTGTTTGACATCTGAATTACTCTCTCCCTGAGTATTACCAACATACTTTCCTTTGATCGACTTCCAAATAGCTCGAATTTCGTTGGATTTTTTTGTACGACATATTGTTTGACATCTAATATAACATTAGTTTCTTCACAAATTCTCCGTTTCTCTTTCTTTTAGGCTTGATGCCTTGTGCCATTAACCATCTTCCTAGGGTCGTGCTTTTGAAGAACTGTTGGTTTGAGAATTAACTCCCTTTTAATTTGTGCACCAAACTTATCTTCCTCTTTGATCATCCCAATAGTGTAAGAATGGATGTTCTTGTTGCTCTTCTTTCTTAGATTTGCCAAGTAGGTAAAACAGTGGGATCTGATAAGTCCCAGATGATTACAATAGTGGCATCTAGGAATCCACTTCCTTTTCAAGCTATTTTCTTCAAATTTCATATTGGGCATTTCCGACTTCTATTTATTGCCTTCTTGAGGGTTAAATGAATTTATGGCTTTGGCAAAGATTGTTTTTGGGTTGAATCTTGTACCAGTGTAACCCAATCCAGTATGATCTCCAACAACTTTTCCAAGACTCAAAATATGATATAATTTTGAACTTCTAGAATTAAACATTTTGATTGACTTCTTCATTTGATTAAGTTCAACTCTCAGATGTCATCATCTACAATTTTGTTTCTGTGAGCACACACCTTCTCGAGAAGTTCATTTTCCTTGTTCACTGAAAGTGTTTTGTTTGGATCAACTTCTTATTCATGTGCACTAAGCCATACCATGTATCATACACGAGTTAGTATGATTGGGCCAACTCTTCATAAGAGATGTCTTCATCATCATTGTTTTCTGCATCAGTTGTCTCACCATCTAATTGACCAAGTGTAGAAACAAGGTCATATGCTTCACCACTTGGTAGACCATCTTGTGGACCAAGTGTTGAAACTGGAAATTTAGGACTGACTTTGAGGAGGTATTTTTGTAGAATGATTGACGAGTGCCACTGACTCACTGAAGATATCCTCCCCATCCTTGTTGTTTTCTGACTCTTCATCACTCCAAGTTGCTGCATATGATAAGATGTTGGAACACTCTTCTTGAACAATAACATAGCCTCTACATTCTCTACAATTTATTCCCTTATTCATGTCCTTCCTTGAAGCATCATAGTTAGTATTTAAAGCCAAGTTACAATGTGAGGAAGTAGTACATTTTCCATCTTCTAGATACATTTCAAATGTCCTGAGTAAACCCACCAACTCTTCAAGCGTCATGGTTTTGATATTTTTGGCTTCGGTTATGGCGGTTACTTGTAGGTAAATATTTTGGGATTGATATCAGAACTTTCTGAACAAGCCTTTCTTCAGGAATCTTCTCTCCTAAAGAAAACGCCTTATATTGCATGCTCGTGTATTATATTCTACAATTGTCTCGTCCTCTTGCATACAAAGGTTTTCAAACTTGATTGTCAAAAGTTGCAATCTTGATTCCCGAACCATATTAGTCCCTTCATAGGTTACTTGTAAGATGTCCCATGCCTCCTTAGCTAATTTAATGGTGAAGATAAGTTTGACTTGGTTAAGATCAACTCCATTAAAAATTGCATTGAGTGCCTTTCGATTGTTATTTGCCAATTTGTCTTCTTTGCTCGACCATTCTAATTCAAGCTTGAGTATAATATTTCTTTCATCATCCCTTTTCGTTGGAGGACTCCATCTAATGAGTATTGATTTTCATGCCTTCTCGTCAAGAGTACCGATAAATGCTCGCATTTGAACTCTCCAATATGCATAGTTCGTCCTATCAAATAGTGGAGAACACTCCATCAATCCACCTTCCTTCAAGAAATCATATATGACTCACAAACAAACAGTTAGAGAGCCCACAGATCTCACTCAGTAACTTATAGTGACCCACTCTAATACCAATTGAAAGGAAAACCGCTTGTTATGGAAGATGTTCTACCAATGGTACAACAAGTTCTAGACCACGTTATGTAACATGACGCACCATATCATGAACCATCTGTGGAGACAATGCAATTCTAACATAAATAAAAGCACAAAAACAAATCAGCATATATGTAGGAACACAAGATATTGGTCATGCGATTCGGCCAAGCCTACATCCGTGGGGCTGAGCCTAGATGCAAAGGATTTCACTATATATCAATTAGGTTACAATTTGGTCTTTTATGAGACAAGACTCCCCCTTTCTCCAATGTCTTCTTTGCCTAATTCTCTCATAGTTAAACATAGAATTAGCTCCCCTCATTCCCCCAACACCATCTAAATTCCCACAAGCCCAACAACATCATTCAACAAGAGATAAAAACCTGTTCAACATTAAGAGAGTTAAGCCATACCTCAAAACTAGTATGCTAATACCAAAAACACTTTCTTCTAGCTTGTACACTTATCTTTTGTGTTTTTGCTTAAAGTCATGATGTCACGCTCAAACCCAATTTTGGGGCATGGATCACACCACACCCTCAAGCCTTTCAAATTAAGGTTTGAAGTGTGAAACGACACTAACCTTCAGAATCGATTTTTGTCCACTACTGAACACATATTCAGTAAATGCACAACCTTCTAGATTCTTAAATTCTCCAAATCCAAAATTGCATATGACAAAATACTTTAAATATCCAACCACTTATGCATGTCAAGGAAGCTACCACTACTGGGCACATGTTCGCAGTAGCTTTAACAAATCTAAAAATCCTCAATATTAAATTCCAAAACTAAAACATCCACTATCCAAAATCCATTGTCCAAATATTTGTAAACTTAAACAATTCAGGTACTAGAACAAATTTCGTAATCTCCAAACTCAACTTCATCTAACATAGAATTCAAGGATCAATATCCAAGTAACTTCTCAATACCGTAAGATCCAAATAAATACAACTACCGCTTAAACAAAATCCAATATAAAAATCCTCTAAGTCAAATTTAATGACGACCATTCCTCCGCTCTAGCCATCACTCCGGAAACTAAAAGTATCCGAAAATATGTCAACGAATGGGAGTGAGCTAAAAGCCCAATAAGTCACTACACAGCTTTCATGGATCAAAAAAGTTTTCAATCATATAACAAATAAGAGATGTTTTTCATCAAAACTTTTGATTCAAAAATAAGTTTGAACATTAACAAATATACTTCAAAACATTCTCACATCCATTTCAAATCTGCTTTCATATCAAATGTGATCCGCACAATTTCATATCAAAATTCGATTCAAAACACTTTCATATCAAATCCAAATCAAATACATTTCCAATATATTTTTCTCTGGTCATCAACTATCAAATGGTGCCTAGTTACTTTCATATCAAATCCAAAATCAAATACATTTCAAATATATTTTATCCTGGCCATCAAATATCAAATTTACGCCGCTATGTGGGATCTTTCAAATGGGTGGCTAGCCGCAAATTGCTCCTTTTAAGGTGGATCTAACCAACACTACTGTGACTAGTAACCTCTAACCAAACCCCTGTGGTGCCGTGCTCAAATCACTACATTCCCCACTAAGAAAACGAAGCCGCCAACTATTATATCCCGTCGATTGGCAATAAATAGTGTCAACTATTATTCCCAAGTGATTGTGGTCAACTAACTCAGAGTCAAATATTTCATTCAAAAGTTCAAATTACAAAACATCATATCTCCATATTTTCTTTCAGAAACAAAAACAAATCTCAAAAGTACAATCATATAAAACTACTTTCTTTGATCCATGATAATCAATAAATAAAACAAGTAAAATTTTCATAAACCAAGATTATATATAATCTGCTTAAAATAATTTTCATCCTCAAATGAAGTAAAAACAAACAATTTTATTTTATTTTTTTATCTACATTAATATCCCTTACACGCATATATATAAAAATAGTAATTTTTCGAAAAGCTGTATTAGAATCCCTTACCTCGTTAAGTACTCAAAAGCTTAAAGAGCTAATCCGAAGAATTTCACCAATGAAATATTTCTCCTAAAATAATAAGAGTTGTTCACAATCATTACTTATTTATTCTAAAACTTTCCTAATTTGATATTCTTTAACAATTATATTATTTTGTTCACTCAAACATATTGACAACCTGCTCAAATGATAACTATTTGAATTAGGTAGTTTATTAAATTTTATAAAACTCATATATTCCTTTCTGATCCGATTTAATAATTTATTTATTTTTATACTCTTAATCCGAATCCAAATCTTTACTATAAAGAAATAATATTAATAATATTTTACAAATTATATTATTACACAATACACATCTAGCCTTTTACACCTAACAATTATCATATTCTGACAACAAGTATTATTAATCTGATCTTATTTCCTATAATTGCTAAATAATTATTTTAATCATATTCTTATCTAATAAAAATCTCAACTCTTAATAAATATTTACTTGCCAAAATACATATATCTTTAAATACTTATCAAATACAAATATTTATACACTAAATTTTCAAATTTATCTTATTTGTTTATCATTATTTTCTTTCAAAATTTATCCTTAAATACTTTTTCATTCTCATACTCAAAGTAATTCAATATGACACCACCAATCCTTATTTTATTTTATTTCTAAAAAACGAAAGTGTAATCTAAATCTGATTTCTTCAGGGTTGATCTAAACTGAAAGAAAATTAAAGAATCTACATCAAAGAAATCTAGAAAAGTAAAATGAGGAAGATCTTACCTAGAGAAATTTGTTCTTCAAACCCTAGATCTCAGTGCCGTATTACATCCTCTCTGAATTCTAATTGGTTTGAGAGAAATTCAAAGAATAATAGAAATTATTTTCTTTTCTTACTTCAATTTATAAATTCGAGGTATCTATTAAGAAGTTGCCTTTACTCCCTCTTTTCATTAATTTATACCTATTATGATTTGTCATTATACCTATTTCATGTCATTAAATTAATTGATACCTATTATGATTTGTCATTATACCTCTTTCATGTCATTAAATTAATTGATACCTATTATGATTTGTCATTATACCTCTTTCATGTCATTATACCTATTTTATTTCCAATTTATACCTTTTTCATGTCATTATTATTTTTCTTAATTTATACCTATACAAATTCCTGTCATTATTATTTTCTGTAACTTATACCTATACAAATTCCTATCATTATTATTTTCCTAACTTATACCTATACAAATTCCCTGGGTGTTACATTCTCCCTCTCTTATAAAAGTTTAGTCCCTAAACTCGACTCTCACTGCAGTCTTGAAATAATTGAGGATGCTTTTCTCTCATCTCTTCTTCTAACTCCCAAGTGGCCTCTCGGATACTATGATTCCTCCATAGGACTTTTACCAACTTGACAACAGCATGTTCTAGAACCTTATTCATCACATCCACAATTTGAACGGGCACCTCTTCATAGGTCAAGTCCTCAGAAATCTAAATAGGCTCTAACTCTACAACATGAGAAGCATCGAAAACCTATTTCCTCAAGGTCGAAATATAAAACACATTATGAATCTTAGACAGGCCTAGGGGCAAGGCTACTTTATACGATAAGGTACCTACTCTCTCTAATATTTCAAACAAGCCCACAAATCAAGGACTGAGTTTTCCTTTTCTCAATAGATTTTCAACTTCCAAATATCTCAATTTAACTCAATAAGCAAATTTTAAGATAACAAATCACCAAATTCAAATACCAAATATCGTTTGGGATTATCAACATAACACTTGTGTGCACCTTGATTTTCTTTCCAAATTCCTCTTCAATCGAGATTATCCTTTCTTTCAATAATCAATTACACAAGTTCATGTCTAATTTTTTTTTTTTCCTCCAATATGATCATAACACATAGAGGATCATAAACTTCTACCATAAACCTTTATGAAGACATAATCTCATTGCTAGCTTAAAATTATTCTACAAGAAAATTTAACCAAAGGTAAGAACTCATTATGATCACTTTTCAAATTTAAAACAGTATATCTCAACAAATATTTCTAACTTGCGATTACTTTCCTCAATCAGTCATTAGTTTAAGTATGGAAGCTACTATCAAAACTAACTTAGTACTTTGATTTTTTTTTTTTTTTTTTTACGAAGTCAAAATCTAAAAGTAAAATAAGAATTCTTATTACATATCATAGAATCAAATATTTCATACATTATCAAAATCTCCTTAATATCGAGAAGCTAGTCTAATAGAAAATTATTAGACTTCATCCATACACAAACCATCATAATGAAACATTGGTTAACTAAGGTTCTTGGTAACTTATCACAAAATCTATGGTAATAAGCTTTCACACTCATTTAGAAATATAAAGTAGTTGCAAAGTACTATTAGGTCTTTGATACAACCCTCCATATACGATCACACTAAACCTAAAATCACAAATAATGTAATACCTTACTATATGACCATCAAAATTTGTCTAAGCTTATACTTTTGCATCCTTTAGGGTAGATCGTAAACTTAAAGTAATAAACCTCCTTCAAAGTTGTCTTTATGTCTCCATTATTTACGACATTAAGTCTAATCCCAAATTTCAAGATCTTATTATATTATTAAACACAATCAATTGTTCCAAAAGTTAAACTAGTTTCAAATAATTCCTTATAAGATCTTAATTCTCCAAACAAGTTTAGTTGCACTATAACGCTCAACATAAGAACTCTAAAATCCAAAGGTATAACATAGACTTGTAAACATCTCAAATCATACAATAATCATTTGCAACAACCTTAAATGATTTCCAAGGAATCAATTTTTTTCTATTTAAGGCATAAATCACAAGAGTCTCATTGTTTATTAGTACTGAATAATGTCATCATAATCTTTAAGTAATTGTATCAATGTCTTATATTTCTTGCTTAAAAATCCTTTTAAGAAGACAAATACTTCAAACTCTCATAAAATATGAGTAGATCATATAATAAAAATGTATTCATATCTTAAGTGCAAAAATCATTTTACCTAACTTCAAATCATAATAAGGTAGTTTTCTATCTTAAAATTTCAAATGTCTATAAGTATATATCATTCTTCCATGTTGCATAAGAACACAACATAAATCCTAATGAAAGGCATCATTATGCAAACAAATCTTGCAAACCTAATGAAATAATCAAAATAAGAGCTGCAACCAATTTGCTCTTCAACTATATGAAGCTACTACCGCGCTTATAAGACCAACCTTAACTTCTTTCTATGTCACCTAAACTATAAGATAATCTTAGAGACTTCAATAATTTATTTGAGTACTCACAAATCCCAAGAAACTTCAAACTTAATAACAATATCAGATCCTTTCAAATTTCAAATTGTTTTCATCACTATCACATTGACTTTAAAGACTTAACAACATTTCTAAGCTAAATAACTTACCAGGCGGGCTTAGCTGTTAACAATTTATCCACGTTTCTTCAACTAAACTCAAGATAACCACATTTATGGAAAGACAATATTTTCCTCCAAAAACAATCAACAAATAAAGGTAGTAAGCCCTTGACCATCCTCAAAATCAAACAAAACCTTAATGTTTAAGGAGTATTAAGTCAATCCAATATCCTTCTAACAATCCGTCATATAAAATTACTTCAAAAACCAATTATATTGTCCATAATGACATGTCCCAAAAAGTGACAAATTCAAATCATAATTCATATCGATAAAAGTATATTCACTAAACCAATCAATACAAAGGCAAAAGAGTGTAGTGAACTTTAACTATCACCAAGAAACTTTATCTAACATACCTTGTTTAATGCCAAGAATACTCAAATGGATATGAACCATCAAATAACATGTCACTCAACTATCCCTATACACAATCCCAAACAAGTCCTGCTTAAGATTAATAACTCGGCCTATTCCACTCGGGAGCCGACTTTTTCCTCGTACTGTCACCACATGAACACCACTGCTCCCATTCATCTTCCTCATGGTTCCCTATAATCGTGAAGCTCTCATTATTCTTCCGCAATAAGGGCTCTATCTACCACCTCTAAATAAACACCCAACTTCAGAATTGATATCTATTATTCAAATAATGCTTAGTCCATCCTAAAACTTTAATGCTTTTTCCTCCTCTCAGAGCAATCAAATCAGGGGGCAAACGTGATAGTTCAAAGAAACCTAGCCTCATATTAAATACACTACAAATCTCTCTTTGTTCAAACTGACAAACTCTCCCACCTTTTGTCATCGGGAACACTATCGTGAAAGTAATTTCTTATAAATGCCTTAAACTATCTCCAAACAATAGGCCCCTAATCCTCTAAAAGCCTCTTAGTCATGAGCCACCAATGATCTGCCTCTTTGTCTAACATAAATGTTGCATAAGAGGTTTTTTTTTTTTTTTTTTTTTTTTTTGCTCCTCGTAATCAATGACACAAAGAATTTTTTCTGTCATCATAATCCAAGCCTTTGCCTCTCGTTTGATTCGAGGTATCTAAAAAATAAGGGGGACTCAACTTCTTAAAGTCGTCAAAGAGCTACCCCTATTAGATGAGGATTGTCCTTGATTACTTCTAGTAGCTCTAGCCTGCCTCTCAACCAATCCAGCCAAAGTCCCTAAATATCTATAAAGCCCCTTCACCATAGGCAAAGCCTCGTGGAGGAGGTATATCATCATTAAATCGACCATTTTGGAAGATGCAAGTCTCCTTGCGGCATGGTGTTCTATAAAGCAAAAGGTATAACTAATTTAGTCATTAAGAAGCCAAGTAAGCAAGTTAGAATTGTAGGGAATTAAAGGAATAAGACTAGATGAAGTTGAAACTTAAGCTAATGCATCACTCATCTATTCCCAAAGGTAAACTAATATTCCCATCAAGATCATAACCTATAGCGCTCGATACCACTGCCACGCCCGAAACCCACCTTAGTGGGCATGACTGCAATTCACACCCTCAAGCCTTCAAATTGGTTTAGTGCGAAACGACACTAACTCCTTTTCAGGAATCGGATTTTGTCCACTACCAAAACACATATTCGTGAGTAAATGCACAACCTTCTAGATTCTAAATTCTCCAAATTCAAAATTGCATGACAAAAATTACTTCTAAATATCCAAATTTCTATGCATGTCAAGGAAGCTACTAATTACCAAGTACATGTTCAGAGTAAAGGAACAAATCTAAAATCCTTCAATATTAAATTCCAAAACTAAAACATCCACTATCCAAAATCCATATCATTCAAATATTTGTAAACTTAAACAATTCAGTACTAGAACAAATTTCTCGTGACCTAAACTCAACTTCGATCTAACATAGAATTTGAAGGATCAATATCCAAGTAACTTCTCAATACCAGAAGATCCAAATAAATACAACTACCAGTTAAACAAAAATCCAATATAAAATCCTAAGTCAAATTCTAATGACGACCATTCCTCTGCCTAGCCATCACTCCTTGCGGAAACTAAAGGTATCTGAAAATATGTCAACGAATGGGAGTGAGCTAAAAGCTCAATAAGAAATACTAATACAGTTTCATGGATCAAAATGTTTTCAATCATATAACAAATAGGAGATGTTTTTCATCAAAACTTTCGATTCAAAAATAAGCTGGAACATTAAAAAAATTTCTTCAAAACATTCTCAAATCCATTTCAAATCTAAGCCATATCAAATGTGATCCAGACAATTTCATATCAAAATTCGATTCAAACACTTTCATATCAAATCCAAAATCAAATACATTTCAAATATATTTTTCTCTGGTCATCAAATATCAAATGGTGCCTAGTTACTTTCATATCAAATCCAAAATCAAAATACATTTCAAATATATTTTTATCCTGGCCATCAACAATGGCGCCTGCCACATGTGGACTTAAATGGGTGGCTAGCCTCAAATTGTTCTTTAAGGTGGATCTAACCAAACACTACTAAGACAGAATCCTAAAACCAAACCCCTGTAGGTCGGGTTCAAATCAATTACATTCCCCATCAAGAAAATGTAAAGGTCAACTATTATATCCCGTTGATTGAAAGGCCAAATAGTGTCAACTATTATTCCCGGGCCGACAGTACGATCCAATCCGTAGCCAAATATTTCATTCAAAAGTTCAAATTACAAAACATCATATTCCACATTTTCTTTCTCAGAACAAAACAAATCTCAAAAGTACAATCATATAAACATTCGATCCATGGATAATCAAATAAATAAAACAAGCTATAAACCAAGATTATATATAATTCCGCTTAAAATAATTTTCATCATCAAATGAAGTAAAAACAAACAATTTTATTTTATTTTTTTATCTACATTAATATCCCTTACACGTACATATATATAAAAATAGTAATTTTTCGAAAAGCTGTATTAGAATCCCTTACCTCAAAGAAGTACTCAAAAGCTTTGAAAGAGCTAATCCGAAGAATTTCACCTCAATGAAATATTTCTCCTAAAATAATAAGGAAGAAACTACAATCATTACTTATTTATTCTTAAAACTTTCCTAATTTGATATTCCCAACAATTATATTATTTTTGTTCAATTCTTTAAACATATTGACAACCTGCTCTCAAATGATAACTATTTGAATTAGGTAGTTTTGCATAAATTTATAAAACTCATATTCCTTTCTCGGATCTCGATTTAATAATTTATTTATTTTTATACTCTTAATCCGAACTAAATCTTTTACTATAAAGAAATAATATTAATAATATTTTACAAATTATATTATTACACAATACACATCTAGCCTTTTTACCTAACAATTATCATACTTGACAACAAGTATTATTAACGATCTTATTTCCTATAATTGCTAAATAATTATTCTAATCATATTCCTTATCTAATAAAATCTCAATCCTTAATAAAATATTTACTTGCCAAAATACATATATCTTTAAATACTTATCAAATACAAATATTTATACAGAATTCAGCCTTTTCAAATTTATTCTATTTGTTTATCATTATTTCAAAATTTATCCTTAAATACTTTTTCATTCTCATACTCAAAGTAATTCAATATGACACCACCAATCTTTATTTTATTTTATTTCTAAAAACGAAAGTGTAATCTAAATCTGACTTCTTCAGGGTTGATCTAAACTGAAAGAAAATTAAAGAATCTATGCATCAAAGAAATCTAGAAAAGTAAAATGAGGAAGATCTTACCTGTGAGAAATTCCTTTGCTCTTCAAACCCTGGGACTGGAAGTTCGTACATCCTCTCCTGAATTCTACCCATTTGAGAGAAATCAAAGAATAATAGAAATTATTTTCTTTTCTTACTTCAATTTATACCTGAGGTATCTATTAAGAAGTTACCTTTTTACCCCTCTTTCATTAATTTATACCTATTATGATTTGTCATTATACCTATTTCATGTCATTAAATTAATTGATACCTATTATGATTTGTCATTATACCTCTTTCATGTCATTATACCTATTTTATTTCCAATTTATACCTCTTCATGTCATTAAATTAATTTTGATACCTATTATGGATTTGTCATTATACCTCTTCATGTCATTATACCTATTTTATTTCCAATTTATACCTTTTTCATGTCATTATTATTTTTCTTAATTTATACCTATACAAATTCCTGTCATTATTATTTTCTGTAACTTATACCTATACAAATTCCTATCATTATTATTTTCCCTAACTTATACCTATACAAATTCCTGGGTGTTACACATGATCTCTATTTATCATCCTCCAAGGGAATCGAATCATGATATTCTGGATCACACATTTCCTATTATGGTTCAATCAAGCAAGTTGAATATCTGCCTTCCATAGAAAACCATCAAATTATGCTCAATCTTCTAGATTTTATCCGCCTAATATCATCATTTAATCTTCCTTATTTTTCATTGTGAATCACAGTTACTGATCTTCATAATATCCTCACCAAAATCGGATTATACTTAATATGGTAAGTTTAGCTATTCATCTTGGTCTACCAATATGTTATAATTGATAATCTAACTGCTGAAAACATGCGAGTTTTTTCCTAAGGCCATAAAACATGATTTAATTTTTGCTTAGACTATGACAATAAATATCTCCAACAATATTCATTTGGGTTTTTGGCCTCTAGTACGGGCAGATTCCCCCTACCAATACCCTGATATTTTTGTAGCTATTATTGATTTCTTTCCAAGCCATGAACATGGAATATGCTTATACCAAGACTTTATTTTTCCCTTATATTATGATTGCTTTTAAATGTTTTCCAAATAAAATATCTTGTACTTTACAACAAAAAGTAAAAATTTTGAAAGCTCATTGGGAGGAGAATTAGAGCATCTTTAATGATTAATTTCTATTTTCAACTTTAAATTGACATCTTCTTTTATATTTAAAGAAAATGGTGATCCATATTTTAGAGACCAACTCTTATAAACAACTTCTATTTTTAACTTCAACCATTATTTATCTCTTCAAATATTTATTTTTTTAAAATAAAAATATTTTAAAATATGATATATAAATACTTTTATTTTTATTTAAGTATCAATATAAAATTGCATTAAATAAATAAAAATAGATTTAAAACCTGAAACTAGTTTTTAAACTAATAAATTATATTATAAAACATAATATTACATTATAAAGTAAAACAACATTAAAAGCTATATAATGAAATTACATTAAAATTATAAGCAACTGATCAAACTAAAATACAATAATATTATGGTGGGAAATAACTCCTATACTTTCAATCATATTTATTGTAATTATCAAAGGACTAGTACGTTATTGTGATAAACAAGTTCTTCATGATATTATGTCAAAGTCCATAATAATGCATAATATGATTATAAAAGATGAATTTAACGTTTATGAGAGCATTATTGATTTGAATGTGATCTCATCCAGATTAATCTGGATATGGTATAATTTAAAAATAACTTTGGTGTGTGTGTATGAGCCACTCAAAACTTGTCATGGACAAAATAATAATACTGATAAAATATTTAATAAAATTGTGTGTTGATGGAAGAGGGGTTGTAGTCTATGGAGTGGCGCAATCGTAGAGGAGGTGAAACCAAGCAAACCAGCCCCAACAGGTGGCATCAGGGAAGGCCCAAACTTGAATGGGTGTTCCACCCAATCCCTTTCCACTTGACACCTATCTATGCCCACGTCGACAACTGACTTTCCCATGGCTTGACATGTGTCTGGATACTGCAACGTGGCACTGCCTTCCTGACCCTGCATACCATGCCCTCCTCCTTTTATATACTCTCTCCGGAAACTCCTCCCCCTCAACCGAATATTCGTTCCCTTAGATCATGAGTCAGGAAAAGCCACGACAACCTCAGCCAGGCCAGGAGCCGATAAAGTACGGTGACGTTTTCCCGGTGGCGGGAAGCCTGGCTGATAAACCAGTTGCACCTCAAGATGCTGCTCTGATGCAGTTCGCTGAGTCTGCTGTGCTTGGACAGACCCAGAAGGGTGGCCCTGCCGCCACCATGCAATCTGCCGCCACCCGCAATGAGAGAGCTGGTCTTGTCGGTCACACCGATCTCACTGACGCAGCCGGAGATGAAGGGGTCACCGTCACTGAGACCGATGTTCCCGGTCGACGTATCATCACCGAATCTGTTGCAGGACAGGTTTCTCTCTATTCATAAACGTCTTGTCCCCATTTTCATACACTTAACTACTGTAGGAGCTAGCTGTATGTTTTTTGACCTTTTTTATTTTTGGGTTTCTTACTAGGTTGTTGGGGAGTATGTTGAGCCAAGGCCGGTGTCCCAAATGAACCCGATTGTAACAGCAAGACAGGCAGCAATAACAATAGGGGAAGCACTGGAAGCAACAGCACAAAGTGCGGGGAATAAGGCGCTGGAGCAGAGTGATGCTGCGGCAATCCAAGCAGCAGAGGTGAGAGCCACCGGCAGTAACATCATAAGCCCAATTGGGGTTGCAGCTGCAGCTCAGTCCGCGGCGTCTACGAACGCCGGTCTGACTCGGGACGAGGACAAGATTAAGCTCAACGATGTCTTAGCGGTGAGTTCCTTACAATCAATATATATATATATAGTTAGAGTATGAGAACGAAAAGGGAAATTATAGATAAAAGAGAAGATACAAAAGAAAGTCTTTTGCAATTTTGTTGTGTATTTTATACATCCTACAACAAGGTCTATTTATACCAATAGAATGAGCTAAGTATAGGAATAAATCAATGACAAATATACAAATCAATGACAACTATACAAATCACAATTATACCAATCACCGTGATTAAGATTTAAGGGTCAAATATTCTAATATATATATATATATATTCAAATTGATTAGTGGCCTAGAAGTCAAGTTGTATAAAATTAAGAAAAGTTTGAACATGAGGCGTGATACTTGCTTGGGTAGCAGAATGCGACGGCGAGGCTGCCGGCGGATAAAGTGGTAACGCGGCAGGATGCCGAAGGAGTGATGAGTGCGGAGCTGCGAAACAACCCGAACGTGGTGATTCATCCAGGTGGAGTGGCAGCATCTGTAGCCGCAGCTGCACGCCTCAATGAAAGTGTAATGAACCCCAATCAATAAGAAAGAGAGTGAACCTACCCAGACAAACTTTTGCATATGTTGACTTAACTCTCTTGTTAGTGTTCTGAGTGTTGTGTTTCAGTGTGTGAGCGTCATAATAAGAGCGAAACTTGACCTTTGTTTTTCATGGTTCCTCTTTTTTTTTTCCTCTCGTGGAACTAGTTTTATTTCTCCCTTATATATATATACACTGACAAGCCTTTGCATATGTTGACATAACTCTCTTGATAGTGTTCTGAGTGTTGTGTTTCAGTGTGTGAGCGCGTCATAATAAGAGCTGACCTGTGTTTTCATGGTTCCTCTGTTTTTTTTTGTCATTTTGGAAAATTATAGGTGCAGGCGTTAGGGACATGAATTTATTTCATGTCTTGGATCTTAATGGTTCATACTATGTCGGGGAGCATGAGGAACACGTAAAAATTTATACTATTTAAAACCTAACGCCGGGTAGCTCGTAGCTTAAGTCCTAATTAATTAATTATTTATTTATTTTATAAAATCAGAAAATAAAACAGAAAATTAAAAGACTGATTTTTAATTTGCTTGAGATGCGGTTGATTGCTGGTTTTAAGAAAATAATTATATTATATGTTTGCGGTTTTGGTTTCACTCAAATCAGTTCTCACCGTGATAATTCAAAGAGGGGTTCATTAGTCCCGATCGCTTGGAATAAGAAACTACTATAGTTGATCCCCTAATTTCTCGCTAAGGCTTTTTTTCATGATAAATTGAAGCATAAATTTAGGTATAAAAGGGATTTTATTGATTTTAGAGGGTTCTTGATAAGCTCTCAACTTTAACTTTGGTGGATTTTCGAGAAGAAACAATCTCTTATGCATGTTGCGTCAAAGGTGTACGGTCTAAGCACATAACATATCATTCAAACTTCCTAAGTATCAAGAAGACTAATTGAAGAGAATAGAGACTTTTATACGAATAATTGGGGGAATCAAGACTGTTATCACTTAATACAAGGTGTCATCAACTGATGTACATACTACTATTAAGTCTTTAAACAGTGTTGAATTCTTCACCTTTGGTATGAAGCACAGCTACCCCCTTCAGTCATCATGGTGGGGTGGAACAGATCCACCTCATCCCGAGAAAGACAACTATTCACTTATGGTAGGTACTGAGCACGTCATGAATAAGAAAGAAAGCAAAAAAATAATGGAAAAACGTGTTTGAAAGTTTTACTAAAAGAAAAGGAGAGAATTTTTCCCAAATTACAAAGCATCTAACTAATTGAGAAAATTCGGAATATGTTTAATTGACCCTCTCATCTCTATTTATAATACATGTCTGGAGGTTTCTTGGA
Source organism: Tetrastigma voinierianum (assembly GCA_016808115.1). Classification (NCBI taxonomy): domain Eukaryota; kingdom Viridiplantae; phylum Streptophyta; class Magnoliopsida; order Vitales; family Vitaceae; genus Tetrastigma; species Tetrastigma voinierianum. Next base: position 44,546 of record JAEQBH010002473.1, on the reverse strand, counting down.
GTCCAAGAATAAGTACTTTCCTATTACAAATCAAATCTCGGAGCTTGGGCTTCAAAACTTTCTATTTTGTGATGTTCGCCAATTTCTCACTGCTTATGGGTAAGAGTGCGAAATTTCGCACCACCTACTGAGGCAAAGGCAAACCAAACAACGAGGAGTTAGTAGTGCGCAGCAAAATTTTGCACCTCTTGATGGGGTAGTGTGAAATTGATGGGATGCAATGTGAAATGCTTCAAAACAAGTTCAATACCTTCGTCTGCTTGTGCGATCATTCCATCATAGTCTCAATTCATCCTGAATTCTTTCCACGGGCTTCTAAACTCGCACAAAAGACCTCAGACTTCTTTGTTGTTTGACCTCATGATTCCAAAGAGTCATAAAGATGCTTAAAATGGCCTTTATGTATTTGTACTTTACAAACCATTAGTAGCAAAAATTTTCTGGTACAACAACGATCAAATAGGTAAAGTGTGAGTTTCCATTATAAAAAGAGTTTTATTTAGTGAAAATTGAATGTTTGAAAATGCACTTTTTGAGTAGTTATCACCTAATGAATATTGGATGATGAGGATTTAAGGGTTTTGAAGGATGATAGATTAGGTGATGGGACGGTAGAAGGTATAGTGATCATAATGGATGATCAAAGTATATGGCGGAGTTTTGAAATTTGAAAGGGAACTTTGTGGTTTCTCTCTTTGCACTTCCAATTCATATTATATATTTTTTTTTAATGGATGATTTGTACTTGTAAGATTGGACTTTTAAATAATATCTTTTGTAGGTGGATCATTCAAAAATCCAGGAGTGTGAATTGGGTATGACGGGTTTGATTGACGGAAAAGGTTAAGTTTGTGAGTTGTCATCATTTTATATTCTAAAGAAGTCTTGTAATTTGGAGGTAGATTTCTGGATTGTTCAATTTAATAGTTTAGGGTTAAAATTTTTTATATCCTCAATTTAACAGTGAAATAACTATATTCCCATTGATGGAATTCTTAATCTCAGTTTTTAGTTGCTAACTTGATACATTAACCTGGGTTTAACTAAGTCAGACTTGATGCAATCCTATAAATTCTAGGACTGATTGGAAGACCTTTGAATTAGTAGAGCTTACTATTTCAAAAGATGTTAATCTTGCTGGATGTTAGATTGCATATGGTGAAAATATAAGAAATCGATTTTTATTTAATACAAAGTTATGATAGAGAGTCCTTTCAATTATATATGATGTGGAACCCAAAACTTGGTAAGCTTCTATATATATTGTAAAATATTGCGTTGCAAGAATATAATAAAGAGAATAGAGAGAGATTAAGAAGAGAAAGTAGATGAGCACCAAAAAAGACGGTAGAGAAAGTCGTAGGAGAGCAATTTTTATTCACTTTCATTCTCTCTTATATACATTGAATAGGGAGACGGGGGCATATCATACGTAGAATGTAGGTTACGAATGTGCCATATTAATAGGTACATTGAATATACATCAATGTGATATAAAGCATGAATGATAGCATGAATCGCGCCATACAGCATATCAATATAAGACACGTATATAGGTTACGTGAATATAATGAATATTCATTCATGTATTTCATAATACTCTCAATATTCATTGTATTCATGAATGTATCAATGATACGCTCATTAAAACCTAAGTCGGAAAAACCAAAGGGGGACAAAAATCGACAAAAGGGAAAAAGAGTACAATGTATAAATATTTATGATATCTCCCTTTATGGATGCATTAATCGCTCTCATTAAAAACCTTGCTTCTGAAACCCAATGACAAAAAACTCGACAAAGGGAAAAAGAGTGCACGTATAGTTCACAATATCTCCTCAATTTGAGCTATAGCCACCGCGCTAGTTAATCTCGCATCTTATGAACTCGCCGCATACCAATGTCATATACTAATTTCTCAAAAGTTGATGTTGGCAATGACGGTAAAAAGATCTCAAGATTATTTATGGATTGAATCGCTAACATCAATTTGTCGACTTTCTTGGAGTTCGTGGAGCATAGAAAAATTTTCGACGAGATATGCTTTGGTCCTATCACCTTTAATATATCCCCTCCCTAACTGTAACATAAGCAAGATTATCTTCATAAATTATAAATAGGAGAATTTGTAACCGGTATTACAACAAGAATTGTGAATATGTGTTATAATGGATCTTGAACTAAACACACTCTCTTCCAGCCTTCATATAAAGCAATGATCTCGCAGTGGTTAGAAGATGTAGCTACTAGCCATCGCTTTCCTCAGAACGCCAAGAAATGGCTAAAAGCATATAACAAAATAAATAACCGCGCTTGAGAGCGAGCTTTATGTGGACTTATCTATATCCACGACATCCAACTAAACCAGAGGTAGTAGATCTTTGAATAATATAATCCTAAATCTATGGTTCCTCGAAGATAACGAAAATATGTTTAATTCCATTCCAAAGGTCTCCGGAAGGGTTCGTAACTAAACGTGCTAATAAATTTACCGCAGTGCCGATAACTGGTCTCGTACATTGTGCCAAGTACATCAAAGCCCCAATTACTGGAGATACTGGCATTTCGCACCAAGTATCTCTTCATCGACTTTCAGAGGATCGAAACTCGATCCTGTGGGGATCTAGAGACCTTACAACCATGGGGGTGCTCAATGGGTGAGCCTTGTCCATGTTGAAGGCGAAGTAATCTTCACGTATGATGATTGATGGACGATTATTCCATTTGCTTTATGCTCAAGCTGGTAGACCAAGACAAAGCTTCAAGTTTTACCCAAATCTTTAACTTCAAATTCCTTTTTCAAATATTCAGCAGTTTTAGCTAACTCTTCTGGAGTTCCAATTAAATTTATATTGTCGATATAAATCACATAAATAGCAAATCCGCTTCTACTTTAAATAAACACGCATTGACGTATAGGATCATTCTTGTACCTTCAATTAGGAACACTAGTTGATACCACATGCACTCCATCGCTTAACTACAAAGATCTTTGCAATTTTATTGAGAAGGTCATGGGAGCGATGCATCGCATTTTGAATCCTCAGAATTTTCATATAACATCTCGTGTCTAATGAGCCATATAGATATGTCAGCCACAATGTCCATAAGACGCATTTCCAATTTTTCAAAGATTACCAGACTAATGAGAAAACGAAATGTAATCATATCCATCACAGGTGAATATGTCTCATCATAATCAATCCCAGGTCTCTGGGAGAATCCTTGGGCAACGAGTCGAGCTTTATACCTGACAACCTCATTTTTCTCATTTCGTTTCCGGACAAATACCCATTTATATCCAACGGGTTTTACATTATCGGGGATGCGAGTTATGGGTCCAAACCTCTCGTAGTTAGGAAGCACTAAATTTAATCGCTCTCCCACTTAGCCAATCTTTGCCTTTGACAAGATTCAATAATAGGATTGCGGCTCACAATCACCATCCATAATTTTATGAGCAATCGAGAATGAAAAATATCAATGATGATTTTATTTCGATCCCAAATCTCATTACAATATGTAATGGAATTTCAATATTCCTAGGGTTATGATCTTTTCATGGGCTCAGCTCTTCAAAGGCATTATTTTTAGAAGTAAGCACAGCACCAGCTCTCTCGAGTGGATTCTGATTCTTTCCCCTTCAAGCTGAGGAATGTTGTCTTGATCCTATCGTCTACCACGCTCAACTATGGGGATTTTCTATCCATTTAGCTTGTCCAGAACAGCCTATCCTAGCTAGGCATTTACAGCCGGAATATGAGATTTCGCTACCTTATAGCACTCATTAAATGCATCAGAAGCTCCATTAAGCAGCCTCAGAATGGATTATGCGCGCACCTCGCCGCACTCCTCGTGAGTTCTTGGTCGAATCAGATAATTTTTCTCATTCCAGAGAAAACCCAGACCGTTTGCCAAGCAGCCCATTTCAATTTTAGGTGTCCCAATCGATAGGAAACATACCTCATTGAAATGACAATCCGACCGACAAGAAAAGATCACGCAGTCTGGGCTCCAAGAACCTAATGATGGACGGTGAATTAAACCCAACATAAATGCCCAAATCCAAGGTCAGGGGACCCATTCGCTCTTTTCGTGGTGCACAGCACCAGACCGCACAACCAAAGGCGCCAGAATGTGAACACGTTCATAACCAAGAACCATTTGAAGGAGATCAGAGGAGACTAGCAAAGGGGGGCTAACTATTAAAGGTACCAAAGATGCAAAACCAAGATGACCCCATGTCAGACGTTAAGATTCGCTTCAATACAATAGAGTATGCAATGATTTGTATATGTTTAATCATGATTCGCTAATCCATTTCGGGAAAATAACATATGTGACCAGGTGCTCAACCTCGATTCCGAGTAAAGCACAATATGTATCAAAACTCTTTGATGTAAATTCACCAGCATTATCTATCCTTATACCTTTAATTGGATAATCAGGGAATTGTGCCCGTAGCTTTATAATCTGCGCAAGTAAACGTGCAAAGGTGACATTGCGCGTAGATAATAGACAAACATGGGACCATCTATAGGATGCATCCACTAGCACCATAAAAATATCTAAATGGTCCACTTTGGTGGTCAGATTGGTCCACAACATCACCCCGAATACTTGGCAGAATAAAGGGGATTCAAGATCAACCTTGTTATGTAAGGTTTGATAATGAGTTTCCTCGTGAACAAGCTTCACAATTATAATCTTTTGGACAACAATACCTTGTATCCTTTAAAGGGTGCCTTTGTATTCGATTATTCCACGCATCATTGTATGCTGGGGCATTGCCACATCATGCCATAATCCAAACTCGATCAGATTTACCAATCTATAATGTGGAGTAGGTTTCACCCGCCTTAATCATGACACAATACAAACCCATAGAAGAAGTTTGTTTCATGATGGTTTCAGCCATCTTATAAGAGGTAATGCTAATATATTCTTTATTTTGCTCATAAATAGTCTCAACAAATCATTGCATATTAATCTTGAAGTTAAGTAGATTCCTCGATCATCGCTTAGAAATGCATTCTCATTACGCAGATGGTAAATTCTAAAACACCAGGGTATTCCCGAAACTATCAATAATCGGAATAGTGACCAGATATTGTATGGACATGTCTTACGTGAATAGCCACATTCAGAAAAGTGTCACTGACGTAAATATGGTATGCATGCACTATCAAGCAAACAAACATCTTCCTTTTCTTGGTGTTTTCCATTTGCATTTATGTTGACAACTTCAGTGTCAAGTATCATAAATTTTCATATTAGTTATGGTCAAATAAAATTTCAAAATAATAAATATTATATCAAGTCTATGTTACTTAATACATAACCATATTAAAGAACAATAAAAAGGTAATACATTTAAAGAAAAACAACTAGAAAGAAATTATTAGAATCATAAATTCAAATCAAAGATGTCATCCACCACCGATGTCATCAAAGTAATCAAAGGTCCTCAAAGAAATCGAGACATCCGTGATACTGCTACTGCATAAAGAGAACCAACAGAGATATTTGGTTGCTTCAATGTTAGTTGAGACAAACAGGATTAATTTCAATGGCGTGAGGTTCACCACGTTTGCCCGTATTTTTTAAAGATGCCTAGTATAGATCAACAAAGTGCTTCAAGGCACGACAAGTACGTGACTTCGTTAGCTCCGCCACATACACAACGATGGGGCCATTAGTCACCTTTCTTTTGGCTTCTTTTCTTTGTCACATTCTAGCCAAAGTTAGATTCTGCATGGCAACTTTTCTCGCCTCCTTCCTAGATTATATTGCTCATAACAGCCTTAAATGGCCAATAATTTTCTCGTAGTTTCAGATGTTTCAGTAATGCTTGAGCCACAGGTCTAAGATCATCATGATTGGAAAGCAACAATTCATTCATTGTTTAAACAGTGAGAGCACACATAAATTAAATCGGGGAGATGGCAAATTGACGCTTGAGCCTGTATTGCTGCAATACAATATTCGAAGCATGGAAGGTGGAGAAAGTTTTCTAACAAGCCTCAAGATCGAGCTTGATAACGCATAACCTCGCCTCGGTAAAACAATATCAAATAAAGCTTATAGTCGTGACACCGATGAAAATCTGTAGTCCGAGGATTTTGCCAAGCCATATTGTGCTCGAGAAGATAACAATTAGTATGATCATACTATCCTTCAACCTCTCTTCCACAAGGCTCGAGGGTCTCAACTGGACATCATTCGAGTCTCATAGCCTCATGCAAATGACTACTAATAAAAATCAGCACGGTTACTTTGATTCAAGGCTCCGCTCTTCTAATTGCGTTAGCGCATTCGTTTCAGAGGCATCCATGTCAAGGCACCAGATAGATAATTATTTCACCAATTTCTATGATGTGGAATTTGGCTTAATACTCCGCCATAATTCCCAGAAACAAATGAATCCTTAAATTAATTTAGAAGGATTTTCAATATTCACACATACTCGTTGTTAAGGATACTTTTAGGGTTAAAATTTGGCTTCGTGCCGCTAAAGAGAAAAAGAAGAATTGATAGAAAGAAGATGAAAGGCGGTTGATTGAATAAAAATACTCACCTTGCACAAAATATTTAATTAATTATGTATCTTCGTGCATTAACGTATTGTAAAATATTGCGTTGCAAAATATAATGTAGAGAATAGAGAGAGATTAAGCAGCGTAGTTAGATCGAAAGACTAAAAAGCATTTCAAGTAGCAGGGAAGTTTCAGAGAGCAATTTTATTTTCACTTTCATTCTCTTATATACATCAATAAGTGAATGATATCATACGTAGACAAAGTGCGCGAACGCGCTTGCTAATAGTACATCAATATACATTGATGTATATATAGTTACGCTAATATAATGAATATTCATTCATGATTTCATAACAATATATATATATATATATATATATATATATATGTTCATTTATTACTATGCTCGTTCCTCAAATTGCTTGTTACCAAACGATCCTTACCACATCGTCAGTATTCACCAATAATCACCTCAGCGTTGACTAGTATGAACAGAAATCGGGAAGAAAAATAAATTAAGAGTGTTCTAAGAATAAAAAAAATGACCAAATGTCATGTTTTGATCCAAATATAAAATCAATATATGTAAAAGCAAACGGTAGCTTCTCTGTTGTAATGTTGCATATGGCAAAAATACAAGAAATATGACAAGTCAATACTAAGCTATGACAGGACAATTCAAGTGCCTTGCACTTGGACCCTTTCTAGTTTTGTCAAAATGAACTCAAAAATTACTAAAATGTTGTATTTCAAAAAATATTAAGTTTTCAGCATTTTTACATATTTTATAAAAGATAATCTTTTTCATTTGGTATAGATCAAAACAAGATTAAATATTTGATTTTACTTTAGCATTTATTTACTAAAACTCTTTCACTATTTTTTTTAATAATTTTAAAAGTCTATAAGTAAATATTTGAAATATAAATGATAACTTTGATTTGGTTACACTTTTTGAAAACTGTTTTTTGTACAAAAAAATAGAGTATCATGTTTGGTCTTTAAAAAAATACAAAGAAAACAAAAAAACTAAATCTAGGATATCGATAACAATTTCCAAAAAACACTATTTGGTGTTTATTGTTCTCAAGAACATTTTGAAACATGAAGCAAACATACCTGAAATCAAGGCTCAGTTTAGAATAAAAAATGCTAAGAAAAGAAAAATATAGGGAAGAGAAAAAGAAAGGAAAGAAAATTTTAAAGAAAAAATTAGAAAAACAATAATTTAAAGAAAAGTTACAGCTTTTGTTTACTAAGCTTAATTGGTTAGATGGATGGTAGAATTGTGGTCAAACCTATCATATCATAAATACATAATTTATATTTTAAAAAATTTAAAATTAATTTTTAAAATTTTAAAATATATAATTTCATATTTATAATATTATCGATTCATTTTTTTAACAACTAGACACTTTAGCTATAATATAATAAATTATTTATAATAAGATTCAAACTTTAATTCATCATTTTCCTATATCCTATATTTTTTGAAATATTAAGCGCTTTAACACTTGAGATGGTTTATCAATTATTTTTATATGCTTATATTAATATTAATATTTTAATTTTTTATGAAACATAATATGTAGAATATTTAAATTAAAAACTTTTATGAAACATATATACTCTTTTCATTAAACAACTATGCCAAGGTGCACATGGAAGTTAACGCAGCCATTAAATGTGGGTGGGACGCGTGTGAGAAGCTGTCACTTACATAATTTCTCATTTAAAGATGGGTTGTTTTGAATTATCCATTTAAGGATTCACAAGGACTATTCAGTTACAATCCGACTCAAGACATAGATCGGATTGGCAAAGTGCCTTGTCTGATCGGTCGGTGCAATCGGATTTTTTTTTTTTTTTTTGACATCAAGGTAAAATAAGGCATCATAAATTAATAGCATCAATACATAATCTGATTTGAATGACAAAATGGGGGTCATTCCAAACCATAAAATCAGCATGCCTAATAGCATTTCTTGCAGCATATACACAACATCGCTTTCATTTCAAGAAAAGCCACTTAAAAATACCGCTCTTCTTGTAAAAGCCATAAACAATCCTCGATCAAAACACCAAACTTTACTCAAAATCGCTGAACTCGCCCGTGAGCCTTGAACTACTGAGGAGTCTGCTTAAACACTACCAAAACCCAAATTATTGAATTCAAGATTGCTTCCCAAGCCCAGTTTCCAACTCCCGACTTCAAATAAGCCATTCATCACCCGAGAGGCAGAGGAAGAAATAAATTCCCGTGGAATCACGAACCACATTTCCTCAAATGATTGTTTTCTCAAAGACGGCCAGATCTATATTGCATTTTACATAGCCTGTAAGGTCGCGCTAACGTTGCCGAACAGCAAAAGCCGTATGACTTCGACCGACATTTTTGCCGCTCAATGTAGATCCAATCAAACAAAATTCAAGAGCCAAATAAAACCGCTCACGCGATTCATGAGAACTATTCCAAGATCGATTGTTACGCTGATCCATATGCCCCAAAGCACATCGATTTTTCCTATAACATCCTTGTTTTTGGAAGTTTTTATCAGCTTTAAAGAACCATTCTATGCGCTTTCGTATGTTAGCCATAGAGTCACCTAAATCGCACACCTTCCGTCTCACCAACAAGATATAGCAAAGGCAAGAAATAAATATACGCCAAGCATTCTCGAGGCCATCTCGCACAAAAAAAAAAAAAAAAAGACAAGAGGCGAAACATCGATACCGACCGGAGTTGCAAATGGCAGAGAACCCTACACATTCTCCACAATAAATTTTTGATCTGAGGAGGGGCCTTCAATGCCCAGATGTTACTCCAATCTCCTTCCTGGGAAAGCTGGCTATGAACACCCAATAATTGAGTAAGTACATGATACCCTGTTTTCACTGTGTACTCGCTAGAATTTGTAGCGCACATATGTCGACCGCAAAGAAAGGATCGAGACAAAGGTATACTTTGTATTTCAAAGAACATCTCTAAACACAAAGAGTTCCCTCGCAGCCCACATCCCATTCACCACCTGAATCATTAAACACCGACTCTCAAGCCATCTGGGCTTCGCTTCCTCAGTTGTTTATACCCAAAAATTCTGATCATATCTCAACCAAGGATCGATCCAAACATCAATATGTGTACCATTACCTATTCTCCATCGAATACCCTGCTTCAACAATGGGAAAGACTGGAAGATACTTCGCCAAGTAAAACTTGGGTTAGACCCTAAGGTGGCCTTTAGAAAATCCCCTCTGGGAAAATATTTAACTCAAGATCTTGCAACAAGAGCATCGTAGGCAAAACAAAGCTTCCAACCAATCTTCCCTAACATAGCAATGTTGAAACAATGAAGATTACTAAAACCCCATACCGCCATTCGCTTCACACCCTAGCTTTATCCCATGCCAATCATTTGCCACCGCTTTCCATCTTTCAAGATCTCACCAAAAGGAGTTTAGCATTTTTTGAATTTCATCAAGAACAGAAGAAGATAAAGGCACTGGTATAATATCAGATGATCGGCAAATGCTGACTTAACACTTCCTCGCAAATCTAGATATAGGTCTATTTTTCCAAATTCTTGATTCTTTTGCTACATGCATTCTTAATGTGATTGAATACTATCTTCTTTCTTTCTTCCGATCAATATGGAGCCCCGGGCACCTCGCGCATTGAGGTGGGAATGGATACATCCGCAATGTGATGACAACTGAAATGCAAGAGTTGACGTAATATCTGAACCGAACTTGATCTCCGCATTTTGTGAAGTTTACCGTCACTAGCTTATCTGCATTGGAGGAGAAGTTTCTTCCATCACATTACATTCACTCGTGGCTTGAAGAAAACAAATATCGCCCGCAAAGAAGATGAGAAACAAACTGGACCAAATTCTACTAACCTAACACACCCATGTCAGACTTCGCATTCTACCCTTTTGATCAACGAGGATAACCCCTCAACACATAAGATAACAAGATTGGGAGACAGTGGATCACCTTGTCGTAACCCTCTTTTCGGAATAATTGGCCCTACCTCCCTCCCATTCACCAAGACATTATAACGCACTGTAGAAACACATAGCATCATGAGATCGACCCATCTATTATCAAAACCCAATTTCAACATAATTCCTCTGAGGAAGCCCCACTATTTTGTCGTAGTTTTGTCGATGTCAATTTTAAAGGCCACATCCTGCTTACCTTTATTCTTCCTTCTCATACGACGGATTATTTCACGCCACTAAGACCTTTATCCGTGATCGACCTTCCGAAACAAATGCATCGTCTTCCCGAGATGATCCGACGTAGTCAATTTCTTCAATCGGTTTATAAAACCTTGGCCAGATTTTATACTACATTACAGAAGTTAATTGGCCTCGTAATCCTTCAGGTTCTTGGATTCGATGTTTCTAATCAAGCATATATTTGCTTGATTTTACCGACTGAGGAAAACATTAAATTATCTATCCACCTGTGCTATCTCGATATACATCGTCACCTACTAGATCCCAAAACCTTTGATAAAACGCAGGATTGAACCATCTGGCCCCGGTGATTGTAAGGGCATCTCGCATAATAGCCTCTTGTTCTTCCTGAGAATGGTAACAACAATGCAACATTCTCATCACGCAGAACTCTAATATCAACACAATCCAACACTTCATCATACTCTACATGTGGACTATTCGAATACGCATCATGAAAATAGGGGTCACTACACGTTGAATGTCCTCATCTGTTGGACCCCAATCTCCTGTCGATCAAACCAAGAATCCCATTTTTCTTTTCTCGAAATGGCTTGTACGAAAGAAGCTGCATTGAACTCACCTTCTTTCGTTGAATAAAATTTCGATCTACCCAGCATGTAGCTTCGTCCACGCCAGGAGATACCGAGCTTTTAGCTCTTGAAATACCCACGACGCCATCGCTTTAAACCTGAGAAATTCCAACTCTTTGCACGACAATTCTAACTGGTGAGCTAACCTTTCCCTAAATGAACAAAGAAACTACATGAGTTCAATTTGCTCACTGCACCTAACGATTCAAGCCAAGCTCGTGAAATACCCCCTTGATGTAATTGCCCGTGACAACCAATGCTCTCAAACTGAAATTTTCGAAATCTTCTCTTTTTGGCAATCGACCTAACTGTGCATAAGAGGATCAGGAGTGATCGACATGGGCAAGCAAATTAAGAAGCTTTACCTGCGGAAATAAATTCAACCAAGCATCCGAAGCCAAACAGCAATCTAGCTTTTCCTCTACCCATGTTGACGTCCCTTTCCCCCTTTCCCATGTGAAAGGGCAACCTTCAAGAGGTACGTCTATTAAGCCACAATCAAACACAACATCTCGGAACCCTCGGAATAGCTAAGTAGGGTGCTCGACATTTCCCTTCTCATCTGACTCCTCAAGTAAATCATTCATATCCCCTATCACACACCAGGGAAGCGACGAGCGGGAGTGAAGGGATCGTAGTAAATCTATGAGTCTCGGGCTTCAGACTCTGGCCCGACATACCATAAAACCAAATAAACGCCATTTTTACCCCAAATTTCATCTTCAATCTCTAAGTCAATATGGTGGTTCGAGAAGCTCATAACTCTACATTTTTCCAGATCACAGAATTAAAGAACTCCACCTCTCAACTCTAACATTCACGCAGCATTTGAATTTTACCCTCAAACTTTCTATTTTGTCACTGTTAACCAATGTCTCAAAAAAAAAAAAAAACTACCATAGGCCTATGAGTTTTGACCAACTCACTTAAGGCTTAAACTGCACGCCTAACCCAAACCCTTGCAGTTCCAACTGAGGCAGATCATTAGAATGGGCAGGCCTATCCAGCAAGTCCTGCCAATAAAGGGTTCTCTTGATTTGTCAGGAGTGGGACAAGTCCGCACGTCTATACACAAGATTAGGTTTGTCTAAGGTCATAGTACCACTCGGGGCCTCCAAGTCAGCCCACCTCTTCCGTTTTTTCGCTCGCAAGTAACCGGGAGACCTCATCCTCATCTTCCACACTAGCTCGCACATTTTCCCGCTTCATCCACCTCATCCATACATACACGCTTCTTCCGCCACAGCCGCCAATCGCTTTGCATCTTATTCGAGGTTCTAGTCAACATCGTCACCGCCCACCCGAACAACGAAACATCTAGAATTATGTGATTTATTTGTAATCAGACAAATTGATCAAATTGGCATCGACTTGGCACAAATCTCAGTTACTTATGGTCTGGTTATGCAGACAAATCGACCAGCCTAAAGTAGTACTGGCATATATACAGTGGGATGAATTTTTCTATATTTAGCAGAACAAAGAACCCGTCCCTTTAGGTATCTTAGTCGTTTTCCACGCTTCAATGGAAGTCGAACATCTATGGACACACGTAGTCTCATATACTCCTTAATACTTCCCCCGTTATTGCTGGGTATCATATTCAAGAAAAAAGCCAATATAATTACCCAATTGTTTGCCGACTAATTCCGACATATAACTAGAAGGTAAGTCAAAAATTTGAACCCATATGTCTATGGAATTCAATGGAATCTGGTTAGGGCATTCACCGTTGAATCCACGATCAACGAGTGGTTGTCATATGTCCATGGCCCTCCGCTGTAACTCTTTTTAGATCACCACACAGTGTAAATTAAAGATATACCTTTGATTGGCTAGTTCGTAAATACATACACCCTTTCCTGGCCTCCAGAGATGAGATAAGCGATCCCGCATGAAATTGAAGTTGATGGAAAGGACGCTAGGAACCGTCCCACAAACTCAAACAAACTGATTTCACCGCCTACATCATCCACCCCTTTCAAGATTGTAAATTTAGTTTCTGGAAAGAGACAAAGCCAGCCGAGAGATCCACATGATTGCATAGAATGAAGAACCAAGAAGCCTGCAGCAAAATCGAGAAAACTACCAACAAAACGAATAAACGAAGCTCTCAACCTAGGAGAGGACTACTCTCAAACAAGGAGAGGACTTTTTCTCTTAAATCATAAAATTGCAATCGGATTTTAAACATTGAATTTAATCAGAGAACATTTTGGGAGTTTTTATGAGTTTATGTTTTGTACGACTTCAGGCCTTCCAAATATTAAAGTTGGTGAAGGTTCTATAATTGAAATTTCATTGGCCTTAATGTAGTATGCAAATTAAGAAATTTAAGGTCATATGTTAGATATTTGGCTAGTCATTGCATTTATGAAGGTTTTAATTGTTTCCACAGTTTATAATATTTTGTCATTTTTAATAAGGCCATTGTTTTCATTTACAAACTTACTTAATCAATTTTGTTATCATATACCAACTTTCCAATTTCTTTGATTTAGATCGAATAAATTAACTATGATACATTTCCATCTTATTCATGGTTTCCTATCTTCTATACTCCTTCAACTTATGGGTACCATGGGCTTTGGCCCTGACCCTCCAGCCAACAGGCCCCGCCAAGACTGAAACCCACAATATAATGGCCCAGTCTACGGGTCCAACCATCTTAATTACAAGCTGCACTCCAAAAAAAACATATTTTCCAAGCTCTGGACAGAAACATAATGTTCAGCAACCTCTCCCGGGCCGGATACCATCTTAGAAAGCAGTCATTGGACTTCTCGCCTTAAAACAAGCATCCACCAATGAGTCACACACGAATCCACCTCGAAGGCGGTCAAACGCTTCAAGTAAGATATAATTGGCTGGCCCAGCGGAAGAACATATCATAACGCACGAACAAATCGCCACCTTCCTTCCGTTTCGGAAGAAAATCATCTACTTTTCATGAAAAGCTTTAATTCACCTTTCTCCTCCATAAAGAAAGAGGGAATGAAACTAAAGAAGATAACATACATTCTTTTACTAAAAAAGACTCGATTCTTTTCACCTCCTGATTCCTTGATCCTGAGGTACGAGAGGCTACGAGCACCACCACCGCTTTTCTTATTTGTTTTATGTACATGCTAGCAAGTTGGATGATTCGACGATCCAGTTGACTTAGAAAATTCGTGAGACTCACTGCACCGTATGTGGGAACGAACAAGTGTGCTCATCGATTTGCGAGGGTTTGTCAGATTCAGCTTCGTTGATCTCCCAACCCGAAGCTGTGCTTCCCGATCAACCCACCGACTGTCGAATTTTGTCATCCCGACCAAAGAATCCAATGAATCAATCCTCGACATCGCCTTTTCTGCCATGCGGAGATGGAAGCAAAGCAAGAAGAATAGGTCAGGCAAATATCCGAATTACAAGATCACGCTACCCATCTGAATCAGCAGAACGACCGCCCTTGAACCCGCTTAGAAGCAGACCGAGGCGAAAATATACACGGAAGCACTCATCCTGCACCTCCAGTTTAACCAAGTAAGGGCAAAGAGCCCATCCTGCCAAGCGATAAGTGATCCACCCAGAACGACGACTATCCCATGGCGCCTCTCCCCGCCCGACCTCCCGCCACCCTCACGACAACGCAGTCGAACTTTAAAGAGGCCCCCACACCATTCCGCCGATCCATCGCTGGCATTAGACGCCTCTAAACCTGGTGTCCGCTGATAACCCGTCAACTTCAAAATTCAATCAGAAACACGAGACACACATGAGTAAAAAATGGTCATATCGCCCATACATCCATACTCACTAAAAATCCAACCAACTATACTAATTCGGGTTCAAGAGTTTATTACACTCTTATCATGTTATATTAAGATTAAGAGCTCAACATGTTATACCAAAACTTCAAAGCCACAAGCCGACTTTCTTCTCAAACGGCCTCTAATGAGTGACGCCTTCACCGCTCCCGCATTCGAAATAATATTCCTCGATCGTGGTGAGCAATTGCCCAAGAGTGGAATTACCCTAAATGGTTACCCCACCTAAGTGCACATGCAATAATTCAGAATGTAAACACACATTCAAGAAAATACGTGATCCTACTTGAATGTCTACATGCCCAAACTCATGTCTCGAGTCTTCACCGACTCTCTCACACTTGCCTAAGCCATGTATGAGAAAACATCATTTTTAAAAACAAAAGCTTTTTGTTCTCGAAAACACACTACCGAGTTCGAAAACATCGACTACCTCCGAGCCGAATTAGTTGGAGAACTCTCGAAACGCTCATGGTCCTCATATCCGCGATCCGCTTGACCATCTCCCAACCCACCCTCCGAAAATCTTCCATCGAAATTCCTTCACAATCATGTTCCATTTTTTTATTTTCTTCACTACGCACTCACACTTAATTTCCTAGGGTGCCCTAGTGCACATGGAATGCATTATGTCATTTCCAAACCACTCATGCTAATATATTTACATGCATATATTAACATAAATTAAATCACCACATCACGTTAACATCAAATTCCATGCATTACCACATTAATTCCACATTACCCACGATTAGTGCCCAAAAAGTGCTATTTTGAGCCCTATTTTTAGGTTTTGAACGCTTTTTGTGTACTAATTACTATAATTAACCCAATTGACATGTTCCTAAGTTCCCATGGTACTAATGATCGTGATTAGGGCAACTTTGTAGTTTTTATGTGAACTGAAGCCAAATTATCGTGTCAATCCAATCATAACCAAAGCTCCAAGATTTCCATCAATTTCATATGGTCTTCATCACCTCAAGAAGCTTCTGAATGAAGAATATCAAAGCTCAAGAAATGGACACGCAGCCGAAGTGGTTCGAACAAGAGTCGTAGGGAGGTGTGGAAGTGAATCGCTTATGCACGCTTCGCTATCATAGCGAAAGTTACTCGTGCATATTAAATCAAAAATTTCGCATGCAATGTTCTTTCGCTAAGCTACCAGTCTCGCTAGCTAGCAAAAATTACTGCTCCTAGCCAGTTCTTTGAAGCCGCTATTTCTTGCATTTTCAAGAGAGCAGCTTAAAATCACCATGCATAGCAAATTCCTACTGTTTTGATGTTTTTGATTCAAAACGACCTCATTTTAATTAATTACCATATCAGTTCCCATTGTAATCTTATATTTTTGGTATTTTTGGTATTTCATTACAACTGGGTCGGGCTATATAAGCCAACTTATAGCTTTTTGTAACCCTAACTTTAATCTTTCAGTACAGACGCGCAGCTTTTCATTTTGCTCTCTTCTCTCTCTCTCTTCTTTCTTATTTTCTACACAAACACCTCCGGTGATGAGACAACTCGAGGATGCTCTGCAGACCTCCTTCCCTCCTCAAGCAGGGAGGGCCACCGCGAATACTCAAGGTAAAAACATCAGCCTCATGTTTTCACGCAAGCATTTGTTCCCTTTACTCGGCTATACATTTCACTTTAGGTCTGAATCACTCGTGATGTACCTGAGTACGCATTTCATAAGTTTTCAAGGTTCAATGATGCTTACTATTGTGATCCACCGATGCCCATTTAGTCGTCATTTCATGAGCTCCCGTTGTGTTAGATCCAAAGGATGGTTTTAACTGCTTTTGAAACATTGGGTGGTAACAATGCTATATAATAGAAGCAAATGATTTGCGCTTAGTTTTAATGTCATATGAAGATCCTGCTCGAAATGACTATATGTCATGTTCCTATCACAGGAAAAAGACCTCGAGGACATGTTAGTCAGCTTTTAAACCTAAACCGCCCAAAAACTTCAAGAAGTTCTATTTACATTTTAGTTTATTTCTTTTCGCTTGCAAACCACCAACCCACCTGCTTTTTACCCAAACCTTAAAAATCCAAATTTAATTCACTAATTTTGACTCTCACTCAAATCATTCGCACTAAGAAACCCATCCCCGCGTTTCGACCTGCACCACTATACCGCAAGTTTGACTACGACAAGAGGGAGGAATCTTAGGAATAAAATTTTGTTGATTCCGCATCACCCTACCGTGGCATGAATCATTCAAGCCATCCATTCAAGCAATATTTTGCTTCAAACACACATGACCAATTTCGTCCACCTACAAACCGGATCAAGCTACCAAATTTCCTAAACGAGTAAAGGTCAGTCTGTAAGCACTAATTAATAGCATTGGTTCCACTTTGTGGAACCTAAAAAACTACGCCATTTCCCGCCTCATACACACTCCAAACATAGTCTAATGCATAAATTATCACACAAAGCGCCTAAATGAAACTGCGGACCGCCCAAAACGTGGCCTGTACCTTCACACTTCGATCCCAAGTTTTGGGACCGATCAAACGGCCACTCACGACCTCAAATCAACCAAACCAATAACAAAACACTTAAATAAAAAATAAACCAAGTAGGAGAAGACCCCTACCTTCCGAAGTTTGTCGAAACTTCCCAAAACTGGTACCCACGCGTAGCCTTTACCGTGGGGAGCAACTTTGCTTCTTGTCTCGCCGGAAACCAACGGTCCGATCGCCGGGAATTCTAGAGAGAAGGGAGAACTTTCTCTCTAAAAACCCTCCATTTTTTAAAACATACTCTCCCCTCTCACCATCAAGCTCTGATTCTGTACCTAAACGGAGAGAAGAGAAGTCTCCTTTTGTCCTGCCTTGCCACTTGTCGCTTCATCATTGTCAAGTGGATTTCCTTATCCACTTATCCAACCACTTTGAGATATTCACCCAATGGCATGATGCCATGTGTCCTATGTGAGCCCCACTTGAGCTCAAATCATCTGAATTGCTCAAATTGACATGTGGCTCTTGCCACTCATAAAAGCCAAGCCAGCCCCGCACTACCCCCGTTGCCTCGAAAAACGTGAAATTTCGACTATCTCGGAATTAGACGAAATTCGACATGGTAGCTAGATTTCGCGAGATGATTCCAACGATGAAGTCCATTTCGTCATCTGAGATCTAGAAAAATTTCGGGTTTTAACCAAAATTACTGTTTTGTCATTTTTTAGAAAATTAGATTTTTCTTGGTTTCATAACATGCACCCGGGCCGGATACGAGGTTAGAAGGGACACGTGATTCAGTCGGCCCGAGAATATGCCCACGCGGCGGGGCATGGCTCCACCCCGTCTGCTCATATAATTCCTACAACCGGGCGCCCACCCGCCCGCATTTGCTTTCCCATCGTTGTCCAGGGCCTGAGGGACATGCCGCCATCCCCACTCAGTCGAAGACACTGAAGCTATGAGCCTCCCCCAGCCTTTTCCATACCTCGTCGCTATATGATGGCCTCTACCATACAACCACATGTTACACTTCAACCAAGTAATGATCCTTAGCGCGGGGAATGATCGTCTTATGTGCAAGGTATTCCCGACTGGGCCCACAGGGGTCGCCGCCGGTGTCTCCACAAACTCCCCGAGGATCCACAAAACCTGTTCGAGTCAGGCTGCATTCGCTTCCGCACGGCACTCAAGGTGGTAAAAGGGAAATATCACCACTACAAACCATCTTCAAGCAGAGGATGAGTCTATCCGGACTTCACTAGAGATTTGGGAAAGGTTGTCCAACAAATCAATGCAAACAACACGGACGCAGCTCCCTCCGTAACTTTCAAGAAGCTGGTCAACTATCCCTTTCTTCCAATCGCTATCACTAAAATTCGCTTGTAACAATGGAAGAACTGCATGTATGGGCTGATAGATACTTCATGCTAGAAGACAATATTCCGTAGCCTCCCGCATATGGATTGCATGCACTTCGAGCCCGAATTCACCCAGCCGCGAATCCAATCAAACTCCGGGGACACCCGTTTAATTCTTTTATTTTACATTTTATTAAGTTTTCTTTTTCAAAAGTGTCGCGACCCGCATCCTGGACTCGACCCAAAAGGCGGATCCGAATCGAAGCCCGGTTTACTCCGACGTTTTCATTTATCTTATCAAAACATTTATTTATGTCATTTTCGTTTAAGGTTTTCAATTATATTGTATATTTTCAAATGGGAGGCTCATAAACATTTACATTTCACAAAATGCACTACAATGAAGGCATTCTATGCCTTTTTTAAAATGATATACAAACAAACATTAATTTAGAGCTCAACTATTTCCTGCTCACACAAATATCCCATGTTTAAAAGGAAATGATATTTGCATATGGTGGGTATATACTTATATCGCCGATCCGTCTCTATGACTCAAGACTTACGATCTCGTTTTCCTTCATGTCTACTCCAAACTCCGAAAGATAGATAAAACTACACGTTACATTTTTCATATATGCTTAGTCGTTTCTATACAGCTTCTATTTCAATATTCAATTTAACTTGACATGCATTTAACATTAAACCATGGCTATTACATCAAGATATACCATGCTATCTATTTTCGTGACGCTTTCATTTTACAATCATTTATTATATCACAACATGCATTTTCAATGCAACACCACCATTAAATTCAATTTATGAGATTGCCGATACATAAATCTCATTTACACTCTCGCCAATGTTATTATTTCACTTTGACTATTCACTCATATTTCGACTGATTCTTGATGAATCTCGCCCTTATTATCATTCAATGTGTTGCACATTTAACACCCGTCTCCCATCATGACGAACACGCCGCTTTGGTGCACCCCGATTACGTGGTATCACTTAAATGTCATATCGCCATCATGACGGATGCCACTAGTGCATCCCGCCAAGTACATTTCTTCAATGCCATACGCCATCATGACGGATGTCGACGCACCAAGTGGGACATCGACAATTTGTGCTTTCGCGGATTCGATGCCGATTAGTGCATCCCGTCAGGCGGTTCATTTGGTTTATCGATTCAATTTAAGATGTCAAGAATTGACCATCTGCTTATTAACCGATTTATCATTCATATTCATTCAGCCAAACGCTTCAAATATCACATTTCAATTCCATATTCACTTTCGTAATATCATTTCAAAGATATGCTCAATTCATATAATCATTTCCGATTTATTTGGTAATCTACCAAAACACTTGAAATAAGAATAAAGTCAGAGAACAAACATGCAAAAACTTGAAACGAGAAATAGAAGTCGGTAGAACAATCATGAAAAAATATTTTCACTTTGATTCCGATCCTCGGAATCTCAATCTCAGTTTGGCTTTTCCTCCTCGTCAACCCCTATTCCAAAACAATTAAAGAACAATATTATTTGTGAGTGCTGGTTTTGGTTAGGATTGATTTTTGGAGTAAAATTTGAGTTCTAATTTCAAAAATCTATATATAGATGGATTCTTGACTCAATGGGCTTTCCATAGAGTCCAAGAACACCCAAAACGGAGTTCGGACGAAGAAGTTATGACCTCCAAAGTTGGAGGTCACACGTAATCAAACTCAGCCGTCGACCGACTCGCCGAGGTGTCCCGGGAATTGGTCCGAGCTTGGCTCGACACCCACCGTCCTCCACAAAGATACGAATGGAATCTTGACTCAATGGGATTTGCTAGAGTGCAAGAACACCTAAATCCAGCCGACGGTAAGGCTACACCTTCCCAAGCCGAGGTCACATCAGAATCAAACTCAATAAGTCACCTGGCTCGCTGAGGTGTCCTGATCTTCGTCCGGAAGCTTTTCCGACACCCACCGGCCCTCCAAAGGTATTCTAATGCAATTCCGACTCAATGGGATTTCCAATATAGTCAAGAACACCCTAAATGGAGATCGGATCGAAGAAATTATGACTTTCCGTTGGAGGTCACATCGTAATCAAACCCACGGTTAATCGACTTCGCCGAGCCGACCGAACGCCAGGCCGAAGGCCGACCGGGCCGAGCTCACCTACTGACCTCCACAGGCACATGAATGTCTTCTTGACTCAATGGGCTTTCCATATAGTTCAAGAACACCCGTAACAGAGTTCGGACGAAAGAGTTATGACCTTCCAAAGTTGGAGGTCATACGTGGTCAAACCCACCAGCCGACCCGACCGACTCGCCGAGCCGATCTCGACCCCATCATCCGAGCCTCGGCCTGACACCTACTATCCTCCCAAGCATATCAATGGAATCTTGACTCAATGGCTTTCCATAGAGTCCAAGAACAATCTAAAAATGAAGCTTGAACGAAGGAGCAGACCTTCCGGTTGAAGGTCATACGTAGTCACACCTGCCGAAGTTAACTCACTTAGCCGAGCTGACCTCGACCCCAGAAAAGGACCATAACTTGTCTACAGAGGTCCGAATTGAGAAATTCAAAGCCTAACATCAAGCTCATTGATTTGGTTACACTGCACAGAGATCACACACCCTTTATTCCCCTCACCCAAAAACCACAGTTCAAGGTCCCGCTAATGCACGTTAACACAATATGGCAATCTCATGGTTCAAATACCACCAAACACTCCCTGGTAGCGCATTAACCACCACGTAACCCTTAGGGTAGAAACAAATCAAAGAAGGAGAAGACCTACCTCTCGAGTTTCGTGAAACTCCCCAACCTTGGCCTCAGGTGCCTTGCTTATGGGTTTAACTTCTTCCTCTCAAGCCTCCGCCAAAATCGCAAATCCGATCGCGAGAAATCTAGAGAGAAGTGAGCTTCTTACTCTAAAATCTCCTCTTTCTCCCCTTTTTCCTTCTTTTCTAGATCACCCTTAATCGTATTTTAAAAAGGATGTTCCTCCTCTTTCCTACATGCCACATGCCCTTTCCTTGATTTTTCTTTATTTTCTTTATTTTTGTATTTAGTCCTCCATTTCTATTATTCTTCATTTAAGTCTCCTATTATTTTCCCTTGCTCATTTATTCTCCTAATTCCTCACTTAGACAGAACTTATTTACAATTTGGACCCTTAGGTCCCCATTTTATAATTCTCCATATTTACTCTTTTCACTCGGGGTTTATTTCCATTCAATAAATTTCATTTTAGTATATAATCATTTAATAAATATTCATCTAATAATTCTAAAAAACACCCACGTTGGGTTCAATTATACCCGAATATATAATAATTGTTATTATAAAAATTTTACAAGGTATTTTTAGCATTACAAAGGATAACACGCCCAAAATAGCAAGCCGACCAAAAAGGGGCAGCCCAATCGTAGTGGGAGAGCCGTACTAAGGACTAAGCCTCCCAGAGAGCAAATGTAGAGAGAAAGAGGGAACCTCCCCAGTTTACCCCACTAAACACTTATGATAGACCTCCCCTCATATGGATCACCCTAACTTTGGATGGCCTCCACTACTCCGCCGGGATCCCGAGCAACACACCGATCTCTAACGCAAGGACACCACAAGGACCACGGTGGGCGAAACTAGAACGATGTCAACTCGGGTCTGCAGCTGAGAAACTAACTGGCCGGCCACCTTAGAAGATATATCCGAGAGCCGACCCACCGGCGCAAACCGGCCTCCAAGAGTCGAAAGAATAGCGGCGCTCAGCTCGCTCGAGCCCCGCCCACCATCATTTACATGGGCGCCAGCGGCGACCGCAGACAATCCAAGCATCGAGGAAAAACTAGCTGCGAGCAACACACCGGGAGCCCAGGCACCATCGCACTTCAAATAATGCGTAGAGCAATACAACCGATTGACGGCCCCATATCCTTTCCTCCCATTAACCCGTCCAAGGTCATCACTCCACACCACGATGCACTTGTGCTTACTTTATGCATTAACAATTTTGATGTACACAAAGTGCTTGTTGACCCTGGTAGCATGGCCGACTTGTTTCAACTTCCAAATTTTCTCAGTATGAAAGTTCCGCTTGATTAACTCCGGCCTGCTTGGCGCACTTTGTTCGATGACCAAGCAACAACGCTTAACCACAGTGATATCGCTTTCCTCCCCGCCAAGGCAGGTCTGCGGTCGAGCAAGTCTTATTCTCAATTGTCAAGACTCAGCCATACAATGTCGCCATCGGTCGAGCCCGCTGCACGCTATGAAAGAAAACCTCGTCCATCATCAAACAATCGGGCTACCTAACTAAAGGTCTGACAGATTAACCTCCTGAAGGTACTCAAGAAGAGCCCGCTAGTGCTATCCGATTGGCTGCAGACAGAGCGTGAGAAAGGTGAAAGCTCCAACAATTCGGCCCCCGAGTCATTACCCCCGTAATAGTAACTGGCTGAATTCTACTTACTCTTATGACGGTGGAACAATTAGCCATGGATCCCAGAATCAATACTCGTGGGGCTGACACAATACTTATGTTAGCTCCTTCCTGTTTGGGGAAGAGAAAGAACGACTGCGGCAGGTCTTGCTTTATGATATTGATGTATTCGCCTAGACCCACTCGGACATGACTGGCATTAGCCCCACGCATGCTTCTCATAGGATGAATGTCGTCCCATTTGCTAGGCCAATCAAACAAAGAGTAAGGCGCTTCCACTGACCGATATCAGCATCTAGCAGTAGATAACATTTTGAAAGCCACCATCGAGAAATCAAGCACCCTAGATACAACGTGGTAGTGGTACCAAAGAAAGGTGGTAAGTGGAGATTATGCGTAGACTATACCGATCTCAAAGACACTTGCCCTAAAGACGCTCTCGTTTCAAAGATAAGACCAAATTGTCGACGCCATTATCCGCATAGGATGTCATTGCTCCCGGATGCTTTCGTTACCATCAGATCCCAGATCCCCATTTACTCGCCCGATGCTAAGAAAACAGCCTTCATCACCCCACACGGACTCTGCTGCTATAATGTAATGTCGTTTGGGTTAAAGAATGTCGGGGCAACTTATCAAAGACTGGTGACCAAGATGTTTAGACCACTGCTGGGTAAAACCATGGAGGTATATATTGATGATATGTTGGTAAATACAAAAGATCGATCGGACCACACTACGCACCTGCAAAAAGCTTTCGACCTTCTCAAAGCATACGACATGAAACTCAACCCCTTAAAGCATGCCTTCGGGTCAGTGTCGGTCGATTCCTGGGCTTCATGGTGACCAGAGGGCGAGTAACCACACTTGACAGGCTATTACGGAATCCCCGGCTCCCGATTGAAAAAATCGTCTGACGGTGATCAACCGGTTGCCATACAGGGCCCGGTTCATTTCTCGGTTCACAGACCATCTAAAGTCATTCTTCGCCACCCTCAGGGCTGACGAACAGACCTGGAATGAAGAGTGTGATCGAGGCCTTGCGATGTCAAACATTATCTAGCGGAACCCCCAGTTCTTGCTAGCCTTGAAGCCGGCGAGACACTCTTCATGTATTTAGCAATTTTAGATGTCACAGTAAGTGTCGTCCTGTTCAAAGATGATGAGGATGGAAGGCAAAGGCCAGTGTTCTTCATCAGCAAGTCCTTAGCCGACGTAGAAACCGAATCACAGCCACTTAGCCAAGCGGTACGCTTTAGCTTCCGGATAACGGCGAAACTTGGCGTACTTTCAAGCACGCATTGTATTTCTTGACTAATCTTGCCGAGCTTACTATTCACAAGCCCTACTTATCTGGGATAATGGCTCGTTGGGCGATTGAACTAAGTGAATACGGTATTGTAAAACCCAAAAAAATTCTAATTTTTTGAAAAATGGTAAAATGGCAATTTCGATCAAAATTTGAAATTTTTCTAGATCTCGGATGACGAAACGGACTTCACCGTTGGAATCGTCTCACGAAATCTAGCTACCACATCGAATTCTGATACAGTTGGAATTTCACGTTTTTCGAGGCATCGGGTGTCGGGTGCCGTATGACAGCTTGTGAGAGACATGTGCTGTGACAAAAGTCACCTACTACATGTACCCATGTGACACACGTTGCATGATTAGTGAGAGGATAGAGATAAATGGCTTAGATTAAGCTATGTGTCAAAAAGCCCTTAAAAGTTCAATGAAGGGACAAAAGAGGAATTAAGTGAAAAGAATTAAAAGAATAAAAATAGATGGCTTCATCTTCTCCGTTTAAGTGCGGTGTGCGAGTGGGAGAATGGGTTTCAATGAGAAGAGAAAGTGCAACTTCTCTCTAAATTTCTCGGCTTTCGGACGGTTAGTTCTCGTCGGACGAAGCGAAGTTGATCCTCGCTCTGAGAAATTTCTGGCGTGGACAGATTTTGTGGAGTTTTGACAACTCGAGAGGTACGGGATCTTTTTCCTACTTGCTTTATTCTTTGGTTAAGAGCCATGTGAATGGATAGGGATGTTCTGAGGCCGAAGGGCCCTGTGTTTTTCAGTTCCAACGATTGGGATTTAGTGAGAAAATCCCTATGGTGGCCGTGAACAGTGTCAAGCCTAGGGTTTCACTGTTCACATGATTTGTGTCTGATTTTTGTGTTGTTTGGGTAATTCAAAATGATGTGCTTGAATGGTTTATTAGCCCATGTGAGCTAATTTTGGTGTTATTGATTGTGAATTTAATAACATGATTTATGTGAGTTAATTTTGTTAATATATTCATGTAAAATATATTAGCATGAATTATTTGAAAATGGCATAATGCATTCCATATGCACCGGGGCACCCTAGATGGTAAGTGTAAGTGCATGACATGAAAGAAAATGAAAGAAAAATGAAAACGGTTGTTAAAGGAATTTCAAAAGGAAGATTTTCGAAGATTTTCCTTGGAAGTTGTCCAACGGTCATCTCGGCGACCAATGGCTTGTTTGAGAGAATTCGCAGAAGCGGTCGCCTCGGAGGGTTATCCGATAGATTTACGAAACTGGTGTCGTTTTAGAAGACAAAACTTTTTGTTTTGAAAACTGTATTTTTCTCACATTTGGCTTAGGCATGTGTGAGGGAGTCGGTGAGGACTCGAGACATGGGATTGGGCATGTAGACATTCAAGTAGGATCATGAATTTGCTTAAGTGTGTTTGGTTGCCATGACATGTGCACTTAGGTGGGGAGTAACCCATATAGAAGATTATCACTACTGGGCATTGCTCACCCTGTCGAGGGATCATTATTTCAGGTACAGGGAGTGTATGGGAGGACGACGCTCACTAGAGGCCGCGTTTTAGAAGAAAGCCGGATTGTGGCTTTGACATTTTCTTTGTAAAACATGTATTAGAACTCTAACTTTTGATATATGTTTTGGTTAAGAGTAATGTAATAACTCTTGAACTATTGTAATATAGTTGATGTATTTTGGTGAGTATTGATGTATAGGCCCAAGTGGCCATTTTCACTCATGTATAGGTCTCATAATATGAGACATAGGTATTCCATAGGTTGACGGGTTGTCAACGAGACACCCCGGGATCGGGGCGTCACAGGTATCCTGTATAAGCCAAGGTTAGCTAAGAAGGGACAGATTCTAGCCGACTTTCCGCGAGAAATTCCTAACACAGGAAACATGCCACACTTGAGTTCAGGTGGTGGACTCGGTGTGGACGAGGCGTCTCGGCAAACAGGGGCCGACATTGGCCTACAACTAAAATCCGGGTGGGGACAAGATCGAGCAAGCTATCCGGCTGGGCTTCAGCGCCTCAAACAATGAATCAGAATATGAAGCCATCCTAGCCAGGATTGAATTGGCAGCTGCAATATCTCTTTGACAAACTTATAGTCGAGTGATTCTGATTGAGGTGGTAGTGCGGAGTAAGCGCAGTATGAATCTCGGGATTCCCAAATGGCGAAGTATCCCAACTGCAGTTATTTAGCTGGATTTTGACATAGGCTTCGAACACGTTCAGGGACTGTAATGAAAGAAGCGAGGCATATACAACCGCCGTAGCCGCATCTCTACCTATAACAGAAACAATATTTCTACCTATCTATTACCAGCCGGATTCCTCGATAGCCACTGTCCGAGTAAGCCAGGTGGGCGAAATCTCCTCTTCTCGAATGGACCCCATAGCACAGTATATCAACAAGGGAGAACTCCCTAACGAGAAGGACAAGGCTCACAAGGTCCAAGTTCAATCTGCCAGATTTTCCTTGATCGATGGAGCAAGCTGACCCAGGAATGATCCTGGGCCGGGGCCATATGCGAAGTAACACACCTACGAGACTAAATTGGGTATGTGTTGGCTGAATTACACAAAGGGATATGTGGAAACCATCCAGGCGGCAGAACTCTAGCACATAAAGCCCACACTCAGGGGTATTATTGGCCAACCATGAAGTCTGACGCCGCCGATTACGTGCGAAAATGTGACCGGTGCCAATTGCAATCTCCCATCTTAAGATCATCGGCTCAAGATCTAATGTCCATCTCAAACTCATGGCCGCCGGCTCAATGGGAATTGAGCGCTGGTAAAATTGGCTTCCTCTTGCCCGGCTCAAAGAAGTTGTTGCCTAATAAGCACTGATTACTTCAGCAGTGGATAAGTCGAGGCTTTTGCATCCAAATCAAAGCAGGGCGTCCTCGGTTTATCTGCGGGAATCATAGTTTTAGTTGGTAATTCCCCGGTGAATTGTATCAGACAACGGGCCCCAATTTGATAGTCGGGTCAACAAAAACTTCTATTAGGAATTGAAAATAAAGAATTTATACTCCACCCCCGATGTCAAGTAAAAGCAACGACGGAGGCTTAAATAAAACCTTGTTGTGGCCTTAAAAAGCGGTTGGAGCGTAGCTAAAGGCAAATGGTGAGCGAACTTCCTAAGGTCCTTTGGAAACTACAGGCATTGCCCGTACACCAATCGGTATATCTCCCTTTGCACTTACCTGTAAGAGCTGGGGCTATATTCCCCTCGAGAAATCGGTATGCTCGCTAGAGGCAGAGGTATGCCTAAACGGTTGAGTACGAATCCGCCTCCGGGGTTCTGAGTGACGGATGAGCATGCGAGACCAACGGTCGTACGGGTAGCATCCTACCACCGCCGGCTGGAAAATCTATACAACAAACGCATGAAACCTCGAGTGTTCCAGCCAGGGGACCTGGTCTTAAGGAAAGTCTTCCAAAACATAGCCGATCCAGTGGCAGGAAAGTTTCAGGCAAACTGGGAAGGGCCATATATTATAACACGAGCCGGCGAATCGAGATCATGCTTTAGATAAGCTAAAATTGAACCTTGTACCTAGAATGTGGAATGTTATGCACCTCAAAATGTACTATCAATAAAAAGATGATTCACTCTCTAATTGTATTTTCATCGCAAATTTTAATTTCTAAAGTCTGGATGGTGTTAGAAAGGCGCACGTCTGTGGGCCAGTATAGTTGATGCCCAAGCGGTTCATTTAAAGTCGGATAGGCGCTGAAAGGTTAATGTATGCAGCCCAGCTATGGTTGATATCAGTTGGCTCAGTCCAAAGTCCGGATGGGGCTTGAAGGTTAATGTCTGTAGGCCAATTATGTGTGGCGTGACTCAGCATAGGGATATGATGAGGGTCACTCTTTTTTTTTTTTTTTTTTTCCATGTATATACTTTAAGCTAGTTCATTCATATAATTTTAAACAATTAACTTGTATTATATTACCGCGACGGATTACAAATATATCAAACTCAGTATATAGAAGTGTTCAACATCTATAATATTTACATTGGTTCCTGAGCTTTTCATATACAAAATAGACCTAAGGTCTTCGGTGGGCACCTATTCTTTGTGTGGCCTTTGGCTAACGATGTAGATGGCCTGGTCCTCTGGTCTCCTCTTGGCGCACCGCAGGTTAAGACACCAGTCACTTCAGCTTTACGCTTAGTAAAGGGATTATACATGGTTGACCTCTATAGGTCTGCTTCTATACAAATGCATATAATACATATAACAATTTTACATGAATTCTTATCATTTCTGTATATACACTTATCATAACCGGTTCAATTTCTTATCATCATCCATATACTTTTCATGTCATCTTGTATTTTACTTCTTGTTCTTGTAACTGTATACTATCATCACATAGCAGTGCTATGCTTCTCATATCATCTTCATTTCATTTGCTCATATCTATCATTTTCTTTATGTTTCATGTCTGCATAAACCTTAGAAGTTGATACGAGGAAGCCATATGAGGCCCGAAGAGCTGTATTCACTGTATAAACGGGTGGTCCATGAGGCCCGAAGGCGCTGTAATATACTATACCGAAGGTATTATCATCAATGGTAATTGAACTATTTATCAGGCGGGAGGCGTTGATGACCCTTTAGGTGTATTGTTCAAGCGGGATATATTAGTGATACAAACAGGTCTCGATGCTCGAGAACTTGTATCTTTGCAGTCTTATTTTTACTAATAGGCGCTACGTCCATCCTCTACCCGGGTTCTAAGCGAATGATCGATGTGTATTTATGCAAAATTATATATCTCATATTCACAGAATAATTATTGTCATTCGGTAATCATGTGATATATATATATATATATATATATATATATATATATATATATCTCATATCACAATCATTTATTCATAACTTTGCATTTTCATGTCTCATTGTATGCATAAATAACTATGCTTACCTGTGTATGAGTTGTTTGTGAATTCATAATATGAATAACTATAGTTACCTATAGAGCCTACTGTTTTCATGTTTCCGGGACTAATATGAGTTCCGATCTTATCATGCTATCTATTGGTGAATTCTTGACTCGATGGGCTTTCCATAGAGTCGAGAACCTCAGTCGGAGTTCGGGCAGAAGAAGTTGTGACCTTCCAGTTGGGAGTGTAGTCAGTCTTGACGAGTGACTGGTGACGAGCTGCACTGAAGTGACGAGCTCAGTCTAACACCTCAGTCTGACAACTAACATCTTCCTCAAGCATATGGGTGGATTCTTGACTCAATGGGCTTTCCATAGAGTCCAAGAACACCCAAATCGGAGTTCGGACGAAGGAGATATAACCTTCCGAAGTTGGAGGTCATGCGCGTCCGGTCTTGACAGTGACTGTTCGACGAGCTGCACTGAAGTGACGATCTCAATCTAACACCTCGATTACAACATCTAATATCTTCCTCGAGGCATATGGGTGGATTCTTGACTCAATGGGCTTTCCATAGAGTCGAACACCCAAATGGAGTTCGAGCGAAGGAGATATGACTGTAGAAGTTGGAGGTCATCGCGCGTCGGTCTTGACGGCTGGCTGGAGCGGCGAGCTGCACTGCTTGAAATGCTTGACTCGATCCCAACACCTCGATCTGACATCTAATATCTTCCTCGGAGCATATGGATGGATTCTTGGCTATTGGCTTTCCATAGAGTCCGAAACACCCAAATCGGAGTTCGAGCCCGAGAGAGATATGACCTCGAAGTTGGGGTCATGCGCGGTCGGTCTTGACGAGGCGACTGGGTGGCGAGTTGCAGAAGTGGCGAGCTTAGTCTAACACCTCGGTCTGACATCTAATATGCTTTCTCAGACATATGGATGGATTCTTGACTCAATGGGCTTTCCATAGAGTCCAAGAACACCCAATCAGGAGTTAGGTGAAGGAGTTATGACCTTCAAGTTGGAGGTCATGCGCGGTCGATCTTGACAGCGACACAGACTATTTTACTGCCCGAAGTGTGAGCTCGATCTAACACCTCGATCGACATCTAATATCTTCCTCGAAGCATATGGATGGATTCTTGACTCAATGGGCTTTCCATATAGTTGAGAACACACCCAGTCGGATTGACGAAGGAGATATGACCTTCGAGTTGGAGGTCATGCGCGATCGATCTTGTGGCGGCCTACGGACCTAACGGCGACTGGAATAACCCAGGCGCACTAAGTGACGAGCTCGACTCTACGAGACGGTGAGCTCTTCGAGCAGGCTAATCTCTACACTGTGGTTGGGCTCTGCGCAGGCTGATGCATGACGAGTTGAGCTCTGCATGTGAGTTGGAGGGCTCTTCGGGACCGAGAATGCTGACCTCTATTGTGACCCTATGGCTAACCTCTCACACCATTTAGTTGTTCAAAGTAAAGACCATGGCAGTCCCACGAGGGGGTCCGAATTGAGAAATTCAAAGTATAACATCAAGTTCACTGATGTGGCTAATTTCCCAAAAGGACTTACTTTCAAATTCCTGCTGAACACAACTCGAAAACCCATTCCTAAGGTCCCTTCTAGTTGACCCGAATTGGCGAAGCCCCGACCCGACCAGATCTAAATGGATGACCTCGGTAAAAGGACCATAACTTGGTCTACAGAGGTCCAAATCGAAAATTCAAAAGCCTAACATCAAGTTCATTGATGTGGCTGTTGCTGAAGGTCTCTCACTTCTGAATTCCCTGTATTTCTGACCCAAAAACCCGTTCTAAGATCCAGATACTGCATATGATCGACAATAGGGAATTTTCTGGGTTCAACTTGCAACTAGACCCTTTCTAAAACACATATCTAGGATCCTTAGGCTCTTCAGCAATCTAACAAGAAATGAGATTGGGGTTTCAGGCCAAGACATGTATCCATATTCAAAATTAGTAGTTTCATACCTATGATCTTCTTCTTCTTCTTCTTCTTCTTCTTCCTTTCTTCTCTCTTCTCTCTCCCGAACCAAAATAAGATATTTATTTGGTCTTATCTATTCACTTTCTAAGAGGAAACTTCCTCCCTCTTTCTTAATCACTTGTCTCTTCCACAATTTTTCTTCCTTATTTCATTCTTATATATTTGCTTTTTATTACTCTTTAGTCCTCCATGACCCTTCTAATATTTGAAATTCAATTTATATTTTTACAATGCATATCTAAATATTATTTTTAATTTAACTTATCCATATTCTAACTTTTGTTTTATACTATTTATTTAAAATATCATAATTACTTTTATTATACTAAACATGTTATAATGTTTAGGTATAATTTAAGTGTTACAGTATGGTTGATCTTGATGTGATTCAAAGTCAGGGAGCCGGTTGATGCCTGTTCGGACCAGTATAGTTGATGCCTAGCTAACTCAATCCAAAGTCAGGAAACGATTGGTACTCTAAGTAGGCGGTATGGTTGATGCAGTTAAACCGATCAAGTTTGGGAACGATTGACCTTTTTATCGGGCCAGTATATGGTTGATGCCTATTTGGCTCGATTCAAAGTCAGAGCGGTTGATCCCTATCCGGCCCGGTATGGTTGATGCCCTCTTTGGTTGATTTAAAGTCAGAGTAAGGTTGATATCTATGGCCTTACGATTGATGCCTGTTGGTTCAATTTAAGTCAGTAAGGTTAATGACCTCGCCAGGCCCAGTATGGTTGATGTCCTTGGTTTAATCTAAAGTTCGGGTAAGATTGATGTCCTACCGGGCTTCCAATTAGTTCAATCTTGGCCCATTTTCTTGCAAAGCCCGGGATAGGGAAGAGAAGCGAAATGAACCCGAGGAGCGATTGCTAAGCACAGATTTACACCTACTCATTACATCGGCGCCACCACCTTTAAACAAAAACTGAACTACTCAATTCAAAAGATGAGTCAGCAAAGTCGCAAAATAACACATGCTTCATTAAAAAGTCTAGTTACACTATATCAAAATGTCGGGTACGGAAACGAGGCGAAGGGCAAGGCTCGGCAAGCGCGCGATCACGATCCTTATCTGCTTTGGAGACCTTTGGGCTCCTCCCTGCTCCCAGGCTACTGAGCACGAGGGAGTCGGGATTGTCACCTCACTGGCCCAGTGCGGAGTGCCCGACCCCCTCGTTAATGCCCGCCTCTGGAGGCGGCAATGGCTTTCCAGCGGAATAGCACGGGGAGCATCGGGTGGCAAAGAACTTTGGAACTAATGCGACATGTGGCATCGCTACGGGATCTAAGCTTACTTCCACAAATATTGTCTTGTGAGCCGCAGTGGTATAACCATAATTGAAGATAACGTCAAAGTCGTGAACGCCTCGTAGCCTTCTCTTTAGGGGCCTCTGCAGCGGACGACTCGTCTTTGCTAACCAGGAGTTAAGTGAAACTCACTCATCGTCGAGGCGGTTGCTTCCTCCTCACGCCCTTCCGCCCGGGCCTCTCCACTTGACCAAAACCTAATGAACCCCATCCCAACTTCGGACTCCACCTTAGATTCGGAAGGCGTCGCCACGGAAGCAACTAAGGCATCTTTGGACCCGTCGCGCTTCAGATTCCCTTGTGCGGTTTGCCCGCCGCCCGGTATCCGGTCGGGCCATTGCCGCTCATGATGGCGGCGTCTCCGCCTCGGCACGAGCGCGCCCTTTCAACAGCTTCTTTAGCCTCCGACTCCCAGCACCTCGAATTTGATCTGCCTCCATTAAGGAAGCGCTGTGGCTATACGAGGAGTGAAGGAGGCAATGGGGCTGGCGTAGAAATTAAGTAGCCTCTCCGCATCTCGTGGGGCCACGAAATGCTCGATGCTGGAAGGCAATGTTCCGAATAGCAACAATCGCCTGCGAAGAAACATATTAAGGATATGATAATAACTAAGAATTAATGCTAGAAAATGATATAGCACCCCACGAAACTACGGTTAAAGTCGATTGAGCAAAATTACGATTCTGAACACAAATCTCATCTTAAATCATTTGCTGGAGATCTTCTTTAATAGTACCAGTGGCCCGGGAACGGAATACTCGCCATACGCCCGACCGAGCGATTCACCACGGGCATCCGTACAACCACCCAGTGCGACTCATGCAAGCGGTCGATTGAAGTTCGCCCCGCGTTGAAGGCCTCCACCGTCGGTAATCTTAGGCGCCTTTCGTGAGCGATACCTCCTCCATAGGGAGCCGGACGCGATGAGGAAGATCTGAATTCAGCAACATCAGATCATTAGCGACCTCCTGCGCGGCCGGGTGTATGGCCTTATCGACTAGCGGTTTGCTTGCTTGGGAGGATGGAGCCCCACTGGATAGTTACGAGAGCGGGGAAAACCTCCACTAGACTACGCGGCGGCGTTTTTCGAACGATGCGGTCGTGAACTCATTTCAAAGCGGGCACGAGATGACAATTGTCGGCACCTCACAGACCCTCATCCAAGCGAGGGCCAGGCCCGATCCCTAGGCCACTCCGAGGATGGGATCAGCCGCTCGCTCGAAGCTAGCATCTCACTTCCGCTTCCGAGCAGCAAAGTTATGAATCAAATCAGACATCCCGTCCTCTTCCTTTTCTTCTTCCCAATCCGGGGGACGATCGGATATATGGGGAACCCAAGGGACGAAGTCTTCCACTCTGGCCCAGAACGTTTTGACGCTCGGGCGTCCCGCTTCCCTTCTTGATGTTGAGGGCGGGGCGGGGGCTACTTTCTTTAAGGGACGTCGCTCCAAACGGCTACCCTTTTCACCCTGCCTAGATGCTTGGGGGGCAAGGCCGGAATCCTCGCTAGTAGAGGAAGGTTGCACGGGTTGAGTGCTGATCACCAATTCCCGACCAGCCGCCTCCCTCTCCTCTTCCCTGGCTAGAGATGAACTACCCGGGATTAAGTTCAGAAGGTCCGTAGTAACAAAGTGCTCACATTCCACAATTTCTGAGGGTAGAGGGCGCGGGATTTTTGGGACGCTGTAAGGGGACAGGTGGCGCGACTTAAATCATGCAAGTTCTTCGTGGTAAGAAGGACTTCGTGATGCCGCTCCTGCTCAGAAATCCCCAACGATCTCTTGATTTTTCCAAAACTGGCTCTCTCCACCCAATGCACCAGTTTGCCCCTCCGGCTCTTCCCTGCACGGACAACCCACAATAATGAAACACGTGTGTAATACCCTAAAATATGCCCTAACAGTCTTATAACATGTTTAGGATATTTTGTAGGTATAATTTGAATTTTTGTAATTAATTTTTTAAGTGAGAAATTTTGGCCGCAATTTGTCTGAATCTGAGGAATTTATATTAGTAATTTTTCGAAGGATATGAAAGGCATAATATGAGAAAGGATATGTCATTATAGGAAATAAGAAAAATTGGGTTGCAAATAGAAAGAGAGTATAAGGACTTAATTGTAAATAAAGAAAAATGAAAATTATCAAAATGAGATAAGATCGATTGGTCTGTTTTTGAGAGATAAAAGAAAATGAAAGAGCAAGGAAGAGAGAAAGAACATAAGAAGAAAAGGAAGAAGAAGGAAGAGAAGAAGCCCAAGGTATGGAAGTATGGGTTTTATGCATTAGTTTGGATTTTGTATGGATTTTTACATTTACACTAGTAAGGATCTTTATGATTTTTGTATGAACATTTCTCGAAACAAATTTGAGGTTCGATTCGGTGGAATTGGAATTCAGGTGATTAGGTTCTGTTTTGGGTTTATCTTCGGTCTTGGGTTGGTTGATTGTAATCCTCAATTGAGGAATATTTGTATTAAGGACATATTGGGGTTTTAGGGGAGATGCTATCAAAATTTCTCAAAAACTCATGTTTTTGTTTTAGCCATAATTTGGCCATCACTCATCCGAATTGAGTGATTCAAATTTTTGGGTAAACTAGACTTATAGGAGAACATATCTCCTTGAAATAGGTATATCGAATTAGAGACCCTTTAGGTTCAAATTCATCAAGTGGAGGCGACCTTGTATGGTGTGAAGCGGCCCGAGTGGGGACACAATTGTCGTTTTAATTGTTGGCTCGAGCTTGGGGATGGTCACTTAACTTTTTTCGTCCGAACTCCGTTTCGGGTGTTCTTGGACTCTATGGAAATCCCATTGAGTCAAGATTCTAACCATATGCCTGTGGAGGACAGTATGTGAATATTATCCTGCTGAAATCTAGGTTTTTCCAGAGCTGCTGGCCGGCTAGGATTGGCCACTCATGTGTGACCTCCAACTTCGGAAAGTCATAACTTCTTCATCCGAACTCCGTTTAGGGTGTTCTTGGACTCTATGGAAAGCTCATTGAGTCAAGAATCCAGCCATATATAGAATGATAAAAATTGGAACTCATATTAGGTCAATAAATCATGAAAAATAGTAGGCCTTGCTTATGTGATTATTCATTGCATATAACAAGATATGAAAAATGCAAAGATACGAATAAATGATTGTACATATCGCATATGATTACCAGATGACAATAATTATTCGGGAATATGAGATATGTACTAAACATAAAATACACATGGATTGTTTGCTTAGAACCTAGTAGAAGGATAGATGGACATGCTTATTACGGAAAACAAGTCTGACATGCGATGTGGCCTTGTTTTGGAGTCATTACTCACGCCTTCGGGGCCCACTTATAGATGGCCATTGTTTCATTACAATGATAACGCATCGCCTTAGGACCATATAGATGGTCATTGTCTCGCACAATGATAACAGCGCCTCCGGGTCCTTATAGACCACTGTTTCGTACAGTGAGTATAGCGCCTTCGGGCCCTTATAGTTTCCTTTATTCACTTATAAGGTTTATGCAGGCATGAAACATAAAACAAATGACAAGTATATGCAAATGATTCGAAAATGATAAAAGTACATGACATGATATGAGAAGCATAGCATTGCTATGTGATGATATGTAAACAGTAACAAGTACATGTTGACAAGAACAAGAAGAAAAATGTAAACGACCTGAAATGAAACATGATATGATAAGAACGTATAAGATTGCATAAGCATGTGTAAATTATATGTATGGAACATATATAAGTATGTATATATGACAAGTATAGAATATGACATAAGTATATGATATGTTATATGTATATGTAAATGTGTAAAAATTGAGATAACTCTTATTAGTAGTCGTCCACAGAGTTATTCACTAAGGCGTAAAGCAGCACGGGTTTTTCACCCATATAAATTAAACAAAGGCAAGAGGGCGAGACTGATGCATACGATCTAAAGCACATCATTAGGTGCACACTTAAAGACTTTTTGGTCTATTTTGTATATGTAATATCTTTCTTTTTTTTTTGTAAACAAATGAAGCAATGTAAATATTGTACATGTTGAACACTTCCATGTATGGAGCTTATATATATTTTGTAATCCGCTGCTACAAGATATAATACAAGTTAAGTGTTTAACGAAAAAATACATTTGAGACATTGTTATATTTTTTGGAAACCGATGGTTTATAATGGGACTTGAGTGTCCCAGTCCCAGCGGATCATGGCACCAGTGACGGTGGGTGCATATGAAGTGCAGCGGGGCTCTAGAAGTGACATGGACATCCGACCACCTTATTGCTACCCTCGAGGTATAAGCAAACAAACCTCACCAATGAAGATCAAATTGGTAAAGAGGTTTTAGTACATAGTACCAGTCCAGAATCGAATAGCGTTTAAGGTGAATAAGAATGAGTGCGCTCTAGTAAAGTCCACAAGAATTGCTTGACCCGAGCTTGGCCGCAGACGAAACCCATTTGCTGGTGCTCCCAGTAAAAAACACCGCATTTTATTCTTTGCCATGGTATTTTTCGAGTCGGGCCCTCCGGCTTGTGCGACATCAATGTCATCGGGAATTTGACAATAAGCTCTCAACTCTTCCACAGATAAAGAGGAGATGATGCTGCTTGTAGAAGGCATCCCCCAGGTAGGCCCTCGCTTGGGCAGGCGGCGGTAAGTCTCTTCTTTGATCTCTCACCATTCTACAAGCAAACAAAAAGGGGAGGGGGGGAAGAAAAAGAAAGAAAAATGAAAATCGACTGAAGCGAATGCCAAAATGCTAAAGGGAAAAAGCACATACAAACCCATGCTGGGTGGGATTCACACGATCACGGAGTCTTATATATGTTCATTCTGATTTGCACCTCAAAGCAAGTATAAATATCAAATAATTTTTTAGTTGTTTTGAATTTTAATTTTTTTTAATATAAATTTTTGCATTGACAAGTATGAATTTATGCTTTTCTTTTTTAGATTGTACAACAAAAAAAAAAAGAAGTTATGATCCCATTGATTATGAATGCATTGATGAGACCGAATTTTGGATAATTAATGAGAATGAACCGGGAAAGTTTGATTTTGAAGAAGTAAAAAATCTTTTATATAAAGAGAATCATGTAGATAAAATGAAGTAGAAGGTTCAAGTTTGGCTACTCCGTTGGTTGGTAGAATATTATAATGTGGATTTATAAGAATTTCAATTACTATTTTTTCTTCAAAAATAATTTCTTATTGATATGTACTTGATATTATTTTTTGTAGATGGTGAGGATGTCGGTGACATGGTTGTAGATGGGATTGATGTGCGGGATTTTGGTTTTCCATATAATCAAGTTGAACATCCATATCCTGAGTTTCAAAATGAATGAACACATTTTTTGCCAATATAAACTTGAAGTCATGTATTTTGAATACCTATTTAAGCATCGTGGTTGACATTTGTGATATGGATAATGTGTTAATGTCTATTTTATAATTTGGTCATTATGCATATATATATATATATATGTGTGTGTGTGTGTGTGTGTGTGTGTGTGTGTGTGTGTGTGTGTGTGTGTGTGTGTGATAGCACGCGGTTCGACCATCGGTCGACCTATGAAGCTGTGAACGATAACTTTTCGATTCATTGGCTAGGTTTGTTAAAGAAGAAGAAAAGAGAGAGGATAGAGAGAGGAGATAAAGAGATGAGAGAGGAGAGAAAGATAGGAGAGAGTGTGTGGGTTATTCCACGATTCTACGTCAACATTCACCTGTCTCATTTAACGAAAAAACTAATGGTTCTATCACGGAAAGGATTAAAGTGAGCTACGGGAATAAATGTCAAGGGCCTTTTTAAAAAAAATAAAAAAAATTGAGGTGTAAATGATATAATTGGAAAAAACTTGAGGGGGTTTTTTTGCACATTTTCCCCAACTTTTAATTTATCTTCTTCTCCTTATCATTATGCAATTCTAAACATAAAAGGAATAATATGCAAAAAAAACCCTGCTATTTTCATGAATATTCCATTTGCACCTAGAAATTATTTGATCCTAATAAGTCCCTTGTGTTTTTCATTGTAGCTCACTAAGGCCTTGCTTGGTTGAGCTGATTGGGATAGCTATCGAGTTGATCTCCAGTAACTCTTGTAAGATGTTTGGTAAAGACACATAATCAACTTCTGATAGCTATTAAGGTTAATCAAAAGCTGATGAGAAAAAGTTACAAATCATAGTTTTTTTCTTAAATGCTCCTATACAAATACTCAACTTCTCTTTTTATCCTTATCTCCCTATTTATGTAGGGAAGGTACAATGGTGCACTTGATTTTATTTTTTAATTTTAAAATACTTATTATATATTATGTAAATTATCTTTTTATAGTTATATAATTTTTTTATAAAACTTAATTTTATTAAATAAGTAGATAAATGAGATTATAAAATACTTTAAAAATCCTTTATCTTCATAATTTTATTTAAATTTTGAATTTAATTAATATTAAATATTATAAAATATTTTAGGTTTTATTATCATAATTAAAAAACTTTTAATTTTATTATTAATTAAAATCTAATACAAATATTTTTATTTTTATTTTATCACAAATAGATTTTTTTACTATTTGATAGTGGTGGATAAAATAAAACATATATTATTTAAATAAGATATTCATGTAAATACCATGTTGAAAATATTTATTTGTGTAATAAAAAAAATTTATATCTGTAATAAATAGTATTTTAATAAATGTTCTAAAGAAAAACGTGAGAACATAAACACTAAATTTAGATAATAAGAGCAATTCTCAAAAATAACACTAAAATGGTATTCTCTATGTTTTTCAAAAATTGTCTCAGAAGCAGTTTTCAAACACATAAACCAAACAGGGCTAAGATACCTTTTGTTTTTGTCTCTTTTTCTATATATATTATATTTGTATATCTCTCAATCATGTTTGTATAAGTAATTAACCTTTAGTCAGCTACTTCTAATCAACTACTTTTCTGGCTTGATAATTTGCAACTCAATTATCGGCTATTAGCTACTCCTTTTGACTATTAGCTACTCTGACACTAACTACCGGCTATCAAGCCCGAACCAAACGGACTATTAGAGGGGCCCAGGGTTACCTTTATTGGCTCTGTACTTTTACTTATTTGCCCTTGTTTTGGTATATTTATATACCTTAACCCTCTTAATAATATTTAACTCTCTTTCATAATATGGTATCGGGCCATAAGCAACATTAAAACCACAGCTCACTGGCATAGCGTTGCTCATGATCCACCTCCTTCGTTAGCCCTTATTTTTCCCAATGGTCAACGCCTCTTCTTCCACCACTGTCATCATGCCCTCTCGTACCCCCCACGATCTTGACTGAAACTGACTCACCTCAGAACTTAATTGTTCTCAACGTCAGTGCTCAGGAACCACTCAAACTCATAGCCACGAAGATTACTTCCATTGTAATTTACAATTCACATCTCTCTTATTTAGGTACGAGTTAATTGGGTTCATCGATGGTTCAAAGTCATGTCCTCCGACGACTATAACTCTGCCTAATGCTGCTTCTCCCTCCCTAAATCCGGATTATACTCTTTGGCTTTGATAGGATCAATTTCTTCTTAATGCAATTATCGGATCTGTCTCTCCCTCGCTCGTGTAGTTCTTTCCACCTCCACCACATCTCGGGCTACATGGACCACCCTTGAGAAGACATATGCCTCTCCCTCCCGCGGACGGATCATGGTTCATCGCTAAAATCTTGCAAGTTCTCAGCAAGGTAATTGGACCATTATATAATACATGCCAGATGTCAAACTCAAAATTGACTCCCTTGCTCTCATGAATGTCCCCATTGACTTTGATGAGCTCTCTATCCGTGTCTTGAACAGACTCGGCCCGGCCTACTCAAACTTATCTCATGCTCTCCAAGTTCGAGAGACTCTAGTTACGTTCAAGGAACTGTTCGAGCACCTCCTCAATTATGAGGCCCGACTCCGACATTCGAATCCTTTGGCTCCGCCTACCTTCATCCTGACTACTGCCTTGGTTACTTTGTCTAGTTCTTCATCCCATCGTCGGTCGAACAACCATGGCGGTTGCAACCACAACTGGTTTCAGCAGTCCTGGACACTGTCTAATGTCCCCCAGCAATTTGCCCGACTTGCCTTACCAACCCAGATCGAGCAAAGTCAAAATCTCGAGCATGCTCCTCCCATGTTTGGGACTGACACAGAGCTCCCGCAGCCACAAGATTCGAACTGGCGCAATTACCGCTACCTCGGCTGTTGGCTTTATGGTATAACCGAGCCTCTGCTCGGCTTGATGTAATCATCTACCCACCTCGGCTTTTTCGACTCTCTTGACCATCTTGCGCGTGCTCGCTCCTGACCTTCTTTGCACCTTATGCACACTACGGTTCATCCCTCCACTCTAGTACCTCTACAGATTAGGTTGTTGATTCGAGGCCTCTCACCATGCTGATAGATCTTGTTGCCACGGCCCTTCATCGTCAAATGCAGCGCCTCGCAGTGTGATTATTGGTGATGGCTCAAGTATATTGATTGCCAACATTGGCTTCTTTTCCCTTACCTCTTTCCTTACACCTTTACTTTTCTCTAATGTCCTACATGTGCCTGCCATGTCTAAGAATCTTATTTCGGTCTCGGCTCTTTGTGTAGATAACCCTATTAATGTCCTATTCTTTTATTCTTTCTTTCA
The DNA here is from genome assembly GCA_016808115.1 of Tetrastigma voinierianum. Classification (NCBI taxonomy): domain Eukaryota; kingdom Viridiplantae; phylum Streptophyta; class Magnoliopsida; order Vitales; family Vitaceae; genus Tetrastigma; species Tetrastigma voinierianum. Next base: position 2,821 of record JAEQBH010002473.1, on the reverse strand, counting down.
GGTGCAGGATCTCCACACGCGGGTCACCCTGGTTTACGGGCAGCATAGAGATAGTGTCTATTATTGGCTGAAGTCAACCCCCCTTGATCGTCGACCACAGCTTTATCTTCCTCCATTTCGGTCCTCCGCAGCCATTATCTATATGGCATTGTCGTCTCGATCCATCCCGAATCCTTGCCAATTTTCCCAAAAATTTCTTAGTTTTTAAGTATTTCTTTTTCCCCGAAGAAAATTTATCCCTTCTCTTGTACTCTGTAATAATAAAACCACGAGTTACCTTTGCTAAATTAAGCATCACCTCTTCCTCTCCCATGATGTCGCTCTTTTTTTATGATGTGTGGACCTCACATGTTTCCTTTTCTAATGGTTTTCATTACTACGTTATTTTTGTTGACCATTTCACAAAGTATATCTGGTTTTACTCATTACATCGTAAATTGGATGTTCATTCAACCTTTGTTGCCTTCAAGCAATTTGTTGAAAATTATTTCACCACACCATTAAAACACTTCTGTAAATAGTAGGTGAATTTCTAGCTCTTCGGTCCTTCCTTGCGACCCATGGTATAACCCATCTCACTACACCTCCCCACACTCCTGAACATATTGGGTATTCTGAACTCCTGCATCGGCATATTGTCAAAACGGGTCTCACTCTTCTGTATCAGGCCTCTATTCCTCTAACCTTTTGGTCGTATGCTTTTGCTACAACTGTTTATTGAATCCCCAAAGTTGGTCTCTCTCTTGGTTCCTCATTTGAAAAGTTATTCCATAAACCTCCTTGTGTCAAACTCAGTGTCTTTGGTTGTTTATCGACACAGTTAAGTCTACTCTTCCACAAACTTCGACCCCAGTATAGTCCATGTGTCCTTCTCATTCTCCCTTACTCAAAGTACCTTCCTGTTTTGACCCCACGCTTAAAAAATGCCTCCTTCATCTCGAGTTTGTGAAGAATTTTTTGGGTTCTCTTAAATCCACCCCCACATCGCCGATGTGAACCGAGCCTCTACCTCATCGTTCACCTTGAGTGACCTTCCAACAACTGAGCCAACCAAACCCACCCCCAATTGCTTCCTCGTCACCCTTTAACCTCGGAGTCGACCGGCATCCCCTAGCTGTATCGTCGAACTCCACAAACCTCTTAAGTACCTCCCCATCACCCCGCTCCACCTGCATTCCCGACCTCACCCACACCTTTCCATCAGTCATCTCCTTCTACTGGTTTGTTGGGTTTGGCACCCTCCCCCTCACCTAGCCTTACTCCTGACCTTACCGTCCACTCCCCAGCTAAACCATCATCCCTTGCAAACCGGAGTCTAAAGTGTCATCATCAAACCCTGACCCAGATATGGCCTCACCAGTATTTCAACCTATCTTTGAACCACACTTTTCTCGTAGAGCTCTCAGAGATCAGTGGGTTCAGGCCATGTAGAATGAGTATGATGCTCTCATCTAGAAAGGCACTTGGTCTCTCATTCCCTCGAGCCCGAGGAAAAACATAGTAGGCAACAAAGGGGTTTTTTGCATCAAAAAAAATCTCGATGGTTCTATTGCTCGGTATAAAGCTCAGTTTGTTGCTAAAGGCTTTCACTAACAGCCAAGTGTTGATTTTCACAAGACTTTCAGTCCCGTGATAAATCTCATCAATGTCCGTACTGTGCTTAACATTGCACTCCATCGCCAGTAGGGCCTTCGCCAACTTCATGTCAATAGCACCTTTCTCGAGCATCTCGCGAGGAGAGGTCTACATAAAAGCAACCTCAAGGGTATCATAGCGTAAGTATCCACATCATGTTTGTCGTTTACACAAGGCTATTTATGGGCTCAAATAAGCTCCCCAAGCTTGGTACCAGGAGCTACGCACTTTCTTGCTCTCTCTTGGCTTTGTTACATCCCATGCAGACTCATCTCTCTTTGTCTATTCCAGTAGCACGGCACTTATCCACTTCCTGGTCTATGTTGATGATCGGATTATTATAGGTAGTGAGCTCTCACTTATTGACACTATTATTCGAAAACTTGACTTTGAATTCTCCACCAAGGATCTGGGGCCACTGTCTTACTTCTATGGTGTTGAGATTCTAGCTACCTCCTCGGACCTTTTACTATCTTAGCAAAAGTATGTCATTGATCTTCTGAACAAACATGCTAGGATCCAAACCTGTCTCCACACCATTTGTCGTGGGTACTTCATAGCGCTAATGAGTAGTGCTGGCAGGTCGTGATACCACCATGTCAGTGATTGGTGGCCTCGACATCTCGAATATTTCGATTGGAATATTTCCTTTCACGAGTGAACAAAGCTCTCGGTTTATGCTGCGTCATTTCAAACACCATTGGGGAAGGGGGGCAGTCAAACGTCTGCTTCGTTATCTTAATGGCACGAGATCCCTTGGTATTCGGCTTCTTGCATACACTCCTCAGACATTGCATGGTTTCTCTAATGCGGATTGGGTTGGTAACCTAGATAATACAGGTTCTTTTCTCACTGTTCATGAGTTGCCTAATCATATCTATGGATTACAAGCAACGTATTATTTGCTCGATTTCAAAGTAGTATCGTGTCATTGCCATTGCGCCGCAAGCGCAATTAGTAAGGAAGAAGTCGCTACTGCCGAAACTTCCGTCCCGGTACAATCCACGCCTACTGTTCTCGAGACCCGACCTTGGTGCCCCTTATCTCTTTGCTAATCCTCTTTTTCATTCTCACATAAAACACCTTGCAATTGATTATCACTTTATTCGTTACCTGGTTCAGTCGTCTAAGCTGTGTGTTGCTCATGTCTCTGCTGGTGACCAACTTGCTGATGCCCTCACCAAAT